>MU225541.1:332468-429507 GCA_018584345.1 Thuja plicata
GAGTGGAGAGATTGTGATGGTGATCCATATGATTATGAATTTGAAAGAGAATTTGATGATTTTTATGAACAATACTTTGATGATAAATTTGAGGAGGAGAAAGCTTTCCACGCTAATTATAAAAGTAGCTACTACAAGAATCGCTCTTCCAAGGATTCTCATGCTAAAAATAAAGATTGCACTCTTAAGAAAGATCATGTTACTAATGAACCATTGTTTTGTGATGATTCCCTTCCATCCTCTACTTTCTCCAATACCCATACATCTCCTAAAGTTTCTGAATCTTTCACAAATCCTTCATCCAACAAAAGTCCTAATGCTTTTCATGCATTTCCCTATAGTTATCCTCAAGGGCTACCTCTTAAAGAAACTCAAGCTAACCTTCACTTGGATGCAAATACTTTCAATAATGCTAAACCTAAAGAGCCTAAGCCTTCATATGCTATAATTCCTACTTTAGCTAATCCTTCCCCATCTCTTATCAAGTCTCCCATACAATTCCAACATGCTTCCTTGTCCTTAGAAGTGGCTCCATGTCAAGAGGACTCTAAAAATGATAAAGAAAAGAACATAAAGAAAGATCAAGATCAAGAAACCTCCATGTCATCCAATCCTCTTTATGATGTCTCTTATTCATCTCATGGTTCTTTTGATCCCTTACGCCCTTTCTCATTCATTCCACCATATCTTAAGTCTTCTCCTAAGCAAGATCAGGTTACTACTTACATCGTTGAGCTTATTGACAATCAAAATAACCTTACCAAACTTGCACTTTCCAAAGATGATACTTCCATTAAGGTTATTAAAAATGGTGTTTTTACTTCCGATATTAAGCCTATTGAAAATCAAGAGGAAAATTATGCAATTATGCTATCCAAAGATCCTTGTCAAGATCAAAGTCTTCCATCTTCTTGTTCTACCATTCCATGTTTGCTTCCACTTTCTACTCTTCCTAAGTCTTTCAAAGCTTCAAAAAATCTTATCAAAGAAGGTGCTCCTATTCAAGATGTTCACAATCCTATTGAAAATCCTAATGCTCACTCTAAAGATGCTAATGTCCTTGGTTGTCATATACATGCTGATGAACGTATTAATTATCCTTTTGTGTCTTCCAAGTCCATCCTTGGACCTCCTCCACCAATACTAAGGGCTTCACATTTTCCTTCCATCTTGGATCCTTATGTCCCTTCAATTTCCCCTCCTAACCCTCCTAATTTATCATCCATTTTAGGTCCTTACATCCCTCCATCTCCTATCTTTCCTCAAGATCAACATAGATGCATACCCTTGAATCATTTTCATCCATCCACCCATCTAAACCAGTCATATTATTCTTCTTCCTCCATAAGTCCCAAGTCTTTTGGAATAAACTTGAATGTTAAATACAAGAAAAACAAGCAACCCAAGAATCCATCTAAAAAATAAGATCACCATGTCTCCTCTAATCGACATGGGGGCATAAAGTCAAAAGAGATATCTAAGTAGAAAATTACAAGACAAGTATGGGTTCCAAAATCCATCATTGAAGATATTCTCTCTAAATCATCAAAAAGAAATGAAAAGCCTACGACTATATGGATTCCAAAGTCTCTCTTGAGAGAGTCTCATGTTGAGAAACAAGTGAAGTTGACATTCAAGCTTCCAAAGGCCTCCACTTCATCTTCTTCCAAAAACATTTTTTCATTCCATGTGCCTAAACCACAACCTCTGCTATCCATTCACCATATTCCTTCATGTATTCCTTAATTCACATTTCCTCCATCCTCTCACCACCCTTCAAGGTGTGTATTGACTTTGATCTTTTCTTCCTTTCCATCTACCCTTTCACAATCCTTCCATTCATTATTCTTCTACCTTATATTTTTTTCCTCATTTGCCTATTCCTCATATCTTCCAACCTCACTCGCTTTGCACAAAATCTTATCCTCTATTTTCCTCTTTTATCTTCCTTTCCCTATCAAGATCTTTGAGCATATCATTTTGAATCCTTGGCATATCATGTTTTATCCTTTCAAGGAGCATTATATAAAAAGCTTGTCTTCTTCCAAAAAATTCAAGAAATTCAAAAAAAAAAAAATTCAAAAAAAAAAAGAGAAAAAATTTCATCCTATGGTGAAAACCACTCCCATGTGGCACCTTGGATAGGTACCGTGATGAAAACCTGGCAATCAGGCATCATGCATAGTTCTTCTACAACTTTCATCTATTACGTATTCTCTCTTTGATCTTGACAATGTTGATCTATACAGGAACATTTGGGCTATCTTGTGAGCTATTTTATGATGATCTTGCTTTCATTCCTTTCATGTTTAGCCTTCACATCTATCTTCCTCCATTCATTTTTGCCTATCTCTATCCTTTTCCCCTTTGGTCTTGATCTAATAAAAAAAAAAAGAGTAAAACACGGTTCTATGAAGCCTCTTGACATGTTTACTCCTTTGGACTACATCCTTTTCTGCTCTTGCATTATGCTTTTGTGACTTATCCTATGTTGGCCTTTCATTGCTTGTTCAAATGTGCTTCACATGATGTTTCTTTATTTTCCCCTAGCTTGGGTACTCTTGAAGATTTTGCCTTTGAGGATTTCTTCCCTTCATTCTCCTTCATTTTCTTGTCTTCCATCTCTTCCACCAGCTTGTTAATCCCTCTTGTCCTCCACCTTGCTAAGCATTGAGATTGCATGATGTGATCTTTCTTGGGAGTTTGATGCCCATTCTGTCTGGGGGCATCTTTTGTACATAATTATTGATCCAGAAAAAAACCAAAAAATGATATATTGTCAAAAATTTTAAAAATTGGAAAATGTCTTGAAAAAATGATCATCTTAGTGAAAACCTAGCAATAGGCGCTTTGATGTATCTTCAAAAAAATTATATATTCCAAAAAATACAAAAAAATCATAAAATTCAAAAAATTTAAAAAAAAAGAAAAAGTGCCTTGGTGAAAACCTGGAAACAGGCGTCTTGGTAGCAAAAATTAAAAAAAAAATATTAAAAGTCCTGAAAAAAAAGAAGAAAAAAATGAAAGAAAAAAAAATTGTAATAAAGATCCAAGTGGTGAAAACATGGAAATGGGTGCTACTTGAGGCCTTTGCACCCCTATTTCTTAGCGTGTGTCCTTGACACTTAGCCTTTCTCCATCGTGCCTTGTCCTTGTTGCCTTGGTTTGGAATTGGTCTTTGTGTTTGTCTAGGGGGCATAATTGTGTTAGCTTTGGTCTCTTGGATGCGTTAGTCTTTAGGACACCTCACAAATGGTATTTTTCAACACCACCCCAACTGTATTTTTTAATACAACCCTTGACATTGAGTGTTTTTTAACACTTATCAGTTTGGTCTTACCCCATTTTTTCATGTGGTCTTACCTTCTTGCAAGCATTTGATCCTTATCCTTGAAACTTAGTATCAGTTAACACACTTAAATTTTTAAATGCAACACTTAATGCTTAAACTATGTCATGATCTTTTCTTTGTGTGCTGACTGTTATTGATTTTCATTGAGTGTCCTTGTCTAATAAGTCTCTCCGTGATGCATAGCTAGAATACTTGGGGCATGGGGCATGTTTTTATTTGCTTCCTGCTTTATGCTTAACTATTTTTTGCACAACCGTTCTTCTAGTCATCCTGGCCTCTATGCCTTGATGCGAGCGTGGTTTTGCTATATTAAATTGGGTAATCAAACATCACAATCATCTAGACCTTTATGTCTTTGATGCTTATGTTAGAATCTTTCCACATTCCAATCTGATATAAATCGCATTCCTATCTTCATAGTTGCACTTGTGACTGGTGATGATTGTGTGATTTTCCGATGTCCGTTAATAATGGCCCAATGATGAAAATAAGTTCCTTTACATTCTCTTATGAATGATGAACACAAAGTCCTATGTTACAGTTTCTCTATTGCAAGTACACCTTTGCATTTTCATGTAGCTTGCATTGTTAGACTTCATGTTAATTTGCATTTTTAGGCTACATTATGAGTTTTAGAGGGTTTCCTTCATCTTTCTTGTGGACTTTTAATCAACTGTGATCACTTTTTGATCTTCATTTCCTTATCTTCTTTTGTGATCTCAATCAAAATTTTCTATCCTAAATAGTTGATTGATTCTGGGGCATTCTCTTTCTTAAGGAAAATTCTCTTTCTTCTCTCCATTTCTTTCCACCTCTTCCAAACTTCTATCTTCCATTCTCTTTCACTCCACTTCTTCTTCTTCTTCTTCTTCTTCTTCTTCTTCTCATTCAACCTTGGGGCATAATATTTCATGCTTGATGATCTACCTTGGTTCTGTGATCTTTATATATTTCATCTTACATCAAGAACCTTATCTTTAGTTCGATTTGATCAAATTTATCAATTTGTTGTTTCTCCTCTATCTCATTTCAATTTCGATCATGAGGGGTCAATACCTATCAAACTTCAATCTTTGATTCAAATTTATCAATTATATAAACCTTGACATGTCAATTACTTATATACAATGGTGTTGACCTTGTCTCTTTTTCAATTTGCTTATTTTTGTCCTGATGTGTTCCCAGAATGATCACACGTCTGTGTTGTTTTGTGATCCCAAAATGATCTCACACTTCAACTGCATTCTTTGACTACATGTGTTCCCAGAATGATCACACATTAGTTAAAGAGGGGAAAATGTATGCACCCTAAAATGGTCGCCTAGACTATGGGCCCCATTCATCATTTTATCAATTTATCAATTTTCAGAATCAATGCTTCGCAATATTTTCAATTCAATTCAATTTTCTTGATCAAATTATAATTAATTCAATTATTTCAATATTTCCTAAGGTTTGATCATTTTTATTTAATTAAAAGATTTAATTTCTCTCTTTTAATTAAATAAAATTCATCTTATTTAATTAAATTAAAATCCTCCCATTTAATTAAATAAAATTCTTCTAATTTATTTAATTATAAAGAAAACCCCTCTTTTAATTAAATAAATCCCCCACTTAAAGCACTTTATTTGATGAAAAAGGAAATACATTAAATAAAAATCCCTTTTTCTATCACATCTTCCTAAGTGGTGGGTTTTTGCCTCTTAATCATAGCCTTTACTTTTTGCCTCTTAATCTCATCTGTTCACTTTTCTTTATAAGGAAACCTCTCCTTCTCATTTTCATATTAGGTTTTCATAGTATTGTTATGCTACAGGTTTGGAGAGCAATGTTGGAGGAGAATTTAAGCACTTGAGCTTGGATATTACAACTTCTCTCTTCTTGTCTTCTTCTTCTTGCATCCATGGCTATTGATGTAGATTAGATTCATGTTTATTTTCATAGATTAGATTTTCATATTTTCTTTCATAGATTAATCATTCATTGTTATCATTTAGATTAATTTCTTTTTATGCATTGCAATCATATAGAGTAGATCTCATTTTCATGCATTGAATCTCTCATTTCATGGTGTACTTGCACAGGCACTAACTAGGTCAATCTGAGGGCATCTATTACACACCTTTGCACTCCATGACTAGAGAGCTATGAGTCGATATTTGAGGCCTCATTCTTGAGCAACCTTGGATGGAATGATTCATAGAAGTGTGTTAACATTTTAGCATACAAAATTCACTAAGTATCATGACCCATTTAGTGAGTCACCCTGTCAATGTAGCTTTAATCAATAGATATTTCAATGGATCAATCTTTTCTATTAGGATCATCTTGTGACTTAACATGTAATGTTTGAGATTTTGGGAAGCAAAAACTACAACCAAGCATGCTCTTTCAATTGTAGTATAGTTTATTTCATAAACCACAAGTGTTCGACTGATATAGTAGATGGATCTTTCTTTTCCTTCTGAATAATTTTTTGCTAATAATGCCCCCAGTAAGTGCTTTGTGGCTGATATTTATAATAGTAGGGGCTGATCTGGAATGGGTGCCACTAGGACTGGTGCTAAGAGAAGATAATCTTTCAATACTTGAAATGCAGCTTGGCAATCTTCTGTCCATGAAAATTTGACATCTTTGTGTAGAAATTATTGGAACATATGACATTTGTTGGCTAGTTGTGATATGAATCATCTTACTAATTATAGCCTACCCTATAGACTTCTTAGGTTCTTCAAATTTGTTGGTGTATGCATGTTGATAATTGCTTGAAATTTTTTGGGATCAATCTCTATTCCTCTATGGGAGACAATGAATCCCAGAAAATTCCCTAATGTGACCCCAAAGGCAGTACACTTATTTGGGTTTAAGCGCACCTTGTATTACTGGAGTTTGTCAAAGACTGGCCCTAATACTAATAAATATAGATTTCTTTCCAGGGATTTTTCCAATATGTCATCAACAAGATCTTCCATTGTGATATGCATAATGTCATGAGAGATAGTCACCATTTCTCTTTGATATGTGACGTGTGCATTTTTCAAACCAAAGGGAATGACACACCAATAGTAAGTTCCCCAAGCACATGTGAAATTTGTTTTATGTTAATCTACTGGTGTTATAGAAGCCTGCATTAACATCAAAATCTCAACCACAAAGAGATCTGTTAAGAAGTTAATATTCACAATATCGAAAGAGGAAGTCAATATAAATATGCATAATCATCAAATAATAATGAAATTAATCAAAACTATGAACAAGCAAACCAAAAATTCCTTCATTGTTCTCCTTCTCTATGCAATCTTGGCTCTCAGAAAATGAGTTCTCTATGTGCGAGCATGAGAATTCAAAGCAATTATTGTTAAAAAATTAAGACAATAAGCTCTCTATTTATAAGATTTTCAGGGTTTCAATCAAGATTCATTGATTGATGGGTTGATTGGATGTGATTGAAGAGTTGAACTCAGAGTGAGTGGGAGTTGAACTCAACTGATTGCATGTGCTTTGATAGATAGAAGAGTTAACTGATTTGATTGAGGAGTTTAATTGAGGAGGTGGAGTAGAAGATAAGACAGATTAAATAGATAACCGATTTAATTGATCAGTTAGGAGAGAGAATGGAGGAGTTAACTAAAACTCATAATTGAGAAGATAATTATGATTAAAGAGATAAAAGAGTTTATTTATTTACACATGTGAGGAATATAAATAAATAATTAATCTTTATTTATTTATAAGAAGAATAATTAGTTTAATTAAATAAATATAATTTGTCTAATTATGAGAGGGAAATTGAATTAATTATCAATAAATGCAATAATAATAGAAAAGAAGGAATACCAATTAAATAATATAATTATTTAATTAATTTTAATAGGATGGGGAGTAATTTAAATAATGTTAATTTTTTAATTACTTTATAGGAGAATAATTGATGAAATATTAAGTAATTAATTAAAATCACTTAATTTAGGAATTTATAGATAAATGACGATTTGAATTTAGATTATAGTAGAATGACACAAATTGATTAAATAATAAAGATTATTTAATATTTTTAGATGAATGTTAGTAAACTTATTACATTAGAGAAATTAGTCATTTTTAAGTGTCTATAACAACCAAATAAATGTCCAAGGTTTGCCTATAGGCCTCAACTTCATGAATCCGAGGAATTCCCATAAGAGCAGTGTCATCTACAAATTGAAGATGAGAAAGCGTAGGCATCCCATTACCCCACCACCAACCATGAACCTGATCCTAAGAGACTCAAGATTTAATAAATCTACCAAGGACCAGCTCCACCATAATAATAAACAAATAGGGAGAGAGAGGGTCTCCTTGGCGAAGACCCCTAGAGGCCCCAAATAACTCAGAAGGCTTACTGTTAAGAAGAAAGAGAAGGAAGAAGAAGTAACACAACTCATAGTCCAACTCACCCACTCCAGACTAAATCCAAAGGAAAGAATAATTTTCCACAAAAAGCCCCACTTAACTCTATCAGAAGCCTTATCCATATCAAGTTTGATGAACATAGATCTCTACCTAAAAAAATTCATAGAATGGATGACCTCAGTAGCAATAACCACCACGTCTATAATTTTTTTTCCTACCACAAAACCTCCTTTCTCATCTGAGATAAAAACTAGAAGTCATGTTTTAAGCCTCTCAGCGATCAACTTAGTAATAACTTTGTACACCACATTACACAAAGTAATAGGCTAAAAAATATAGCTGAGTAGCCCCTTCCCTTTTTGGAATAAGAACCAGGAATATAGAGTTTAGGGCCGAGAGAATTTTTTTTCTAGCATACGATTCTCAAACCAAATCTAACAAGTATTGATTAATAATATCCCATAATTCTTGAAAAAAATCTACTAGAAAGTTGTCACGACCAAGAGCTTTGCTCTTATGCATTACAAAAACAACCTCCTCCAATTCAGACATAGATATTGGTTGCATAAGAGAATCATTCATCACATTAGTAACTAGAGAGGGAATACAAGAGATGATAATATTCTCCTCATTCTCACCAAGAGGTGAATCATCATAAAAGAGAGAAGAATAGAACCGAATAGCTTCCTGAGACAAAGATAGAAAAGAAGTCAATTGAAATCCATAAAAATTAACCAAAGAGGAAATATAAATCCTATTCCGACGAGCTTGCACAAATTTATGGAAAAAGGTGGTGTTCCTATCCCCTTCCTAAAGCCAATCAATTGTAGCCTTCTACCTCCAATAAATTTCCTCCCTAAGTTCCAATTCTTCTAAATCTCTAGAATCCTAGAACTCCACTCTTCCCAAAGAACCAAAATCTCAAATCTGACTTGTAATGACTACCAAACGCTCTTAGGTCCTCCCCTTCATGGTATAAATATTACCAAAGAGTAACTTGTTACATTTCTTGAGCTACCATTTAACATAATATTATTTCTTGACAAATGAATACATAATAGTACCATAGGCAGGGTCACCATCTCTCCACCAGTAAGCCATTAAGTCATGGAGGGAAGAGTCTTGAGGCCACATCAACTAGAACTTAAAAGTAGGATTTTAGAAATAACAACACAAATAGCTGAAAATTTAATAGGCCAATGATTAGAACCCCTCCAATCTAGAATTTCAAAAGAGGGAGTGAGATTGCCTCCAATCCAAAAATAGGAAACCAAAAATCTATCCAACTATTCAGAGATAACATCTTTCTCAATCCTTCTATTATTCCAAGTAAAGATACCATTAACCATATTGATATCATTAAGATGTAGAAGATCCACATTTTCACAAAAAAAAAAGCTCAGAAGAGGGTCCCAAACAAGCCAACCCACCCTTTTTCTCCTCCAAACTTAAAACTAAATTAAAATCCCATGCTAAAATCCAAGGAAGGAAAGGGTAACAAGCTCTAACATACCTTATATGAGACCAAAGCCCTATCTTTCAAGGGAGATCAATAGGAGCATACACATTATTGATCAGAATTGTCTCACTAGTGTCCTGACTAGAGGCAACCATACAAAGGGTTGAGCAACTAGATATCCACCAGAGAGGAGAAATCTTCCTCAGGTTTCAAAAGAGAGCCAGACCTCTAGAGCACCCCAGAGACCCAATAAACATGCATTGCCCATAATACAAAATACTAGAAGAACAATGAGACATAGAATCCACTGAAAGCTTAGTCTCTTGAATACAAAACATATACAGAGAGTGAGAAACCACCAACTCATGATTATATATTTTTTCAGGGATGCTATTCAACCCCCTAACATTCCAACAAATAATAATCATTGAGTAGAGTGAGGAAAAAAAACTTCCATGGGCTTGGCATTGCCAGACTCCTCCAACAAATCTCTTGCTATTTTGATTTTCTCCTAGTACTTTTTTTTATCACCCTTTGAGGGATTGGAAAAATAAAATTACTTAAGGGGTCTTTGCATCAAAATAAATGCTAAAGAAGACCCCTTTCCTTTACCAGAGTCACACACCTCCTTGCTAAGACAATATCTTCATCCTATAACATTGTAGGAGAAATAAGATCTCTTGACTTGGGATAGTGAAATGTGCAATCCAATAAAGAACTTAATATATCCTATCATTGACTTCTGAAACTCTTTCTTCATCTCTTCAAAAAATGCCAAGCTCATCTTATCATTTCCTCCAAAGATTATGTCATCCACAATCACTTCATCTAATAGTATCTTATCACCTTCAACCTTCAAGTACATATTACTATCTTCACTTGTTCTTATGAAATTAATCTTAACAAGATACGAGTGTAGCCTTTCATACCATGCTCTAGGTGCTTGTTTCAATCCATATAGTGCCTCTTGTAAATTGCACACCATGTCATTGTTGTGTGTCATTGTAAACCCATATGGTTGCTATATGTAAACTTCTTCTTCAAGAATCCCATTTATAAATGCATATTTAACATCCATTTGGAAAACCTTAAACTTCTTATAGGAAGAATAAGAAAGTAACATTCTTATGCCTTCAATTCTTTCCATAGGATCAAATGTCTCTCCTTATTCTAGTCCTTCCTCTTGTGCATAGCCCTTAAACACAAGTCTTGCCTTATTTCAAACCACTTCTCCATCTTCATTCAGTTTGTTCCTGAAACCCACTTTGTACCAATCACAGTCTTATCTATTGGTCTAGGAAAAAGTGTCCATGTGTCATTATTCTCAATTTGATCAAGCTCTTCTCCCATAGCTTTCATCCAATCATCATTATTAAAAGCTTCCTTCACAATTTCAGGCTCAAACTTTGAAATTAGACAAGTACTCTCTCTAATTCTTCTTCTTGTCTGCACTCCAACATCTTTATCACCAATGTTCTGATCAGTAGAATGATTCAATTTCACATAGCTTGGAATAATAGGTTTAGGTCTAGGTTCTTCTTCTTCTTGTTCCACCAGTTGAACCACTTCTTCCTCAATGTTCTGTTCAATAGTTTCTTGCACTTCAGGTTGCACATACATAATCTCCTGGACATTCTCTAATTCTTTCTTGCTAGATTCACCAAATATCTCTGGATATTCATCTACCTTCACATTTACACTTTCAACCATCTTGTTAGTCCTTTTATGGAAAAACTTATAGGCCTTTCTTTTGGTAGAATATCTAAATAAAATACCTTCATCACTCTTAGGATTTAACTTTCTACTGAAATCATCTCTCTTGATCTAGCATCTACTACCAAAAACTTTGAAATAATTAACACTAGGTGTGTGACCATACCACAATTCATAAGATGTCTTATCGGTTCCTTTCTTCACTTGTACCTGATTCATTGTGTAGATTGCAGTGCTAATGGCTTCTCTCCAATATGACTTAGGTACATTTCCTTGAATCATCATTGTCTTGGTAGCATCAACTATAGTTATGTTCCTCCTTTCTTCAATTCCATTTTGTTGAGGAGTCCTTGCTGCTGGCATTTTTCTCTTGATTCCATTTTCTTCACAATACTTAATGAATTCCCATGAAGTGAACTCTCCTCCTCTATCTAATCTAAAACACTTTAGGCTCTTACCTGTTTCATTCTCAAAAAGTTCCCTGAACACTTTGAACTTAAAAAAAACTTCAGATTTATCCTTCAAAAATTTCACCCATATCATTCTTGAATAGTCATCAAAAAACAAAATGAAATACTTATCACCATAATAATTATTTGTCCTCATAGGACCACAAAGATCAGTATGAACTAAATCCAATATATTTTCAAAAGAAAAAGACTTAATCCTAAAAGTAGAATGGGTAATCTTACCCAACTGACATTCTTTGTGTTAGAGTATATAGTTATCTTCACTTATTAATTATATCATGTTGATATTAATTATTAAGTTGGTCGTACTCTATTTTTCACTTAAGCTTTCTCTTAGGTTATATTTTTCCTTTTTTAGGGTTTCATTCACCTTTAAGGTTGAATGCTCGTAATTATTTTTCCATACTCTCTGAATACATTTTGAGCTCTCACTTTTTGAGCACAGAAGGGTTTCTGCTTTTTCTGTCGTTGGCTTCATTCTTTGTAATAGGTATTTTGCATGCAGATTGGTCTTGGAAGTCGAAGCTATATTTCTCAGTTTGTACATGGTATCAAAGCCACACTGCTGCTACCTAGTTTGAAGGTTTTTTGAAGCCATAATTTGAAGATGACAGCCACAGCCTCTCTGAGTTTTTTTTGTCATTTCTAAAGAGGCACTATTTTTTGGAGCTATTTGAGCCAAAATGGACTTCATCATCATGCTCAGAAGGCCTGAGAGAGTTGAAATACATATAAAGTTTGACATATTTGGTCACAGTGACCTCTGGAGAAATTTTTTGGCCTATTAGGGCCGTATGGCACAAAAATTGCGACAAAATCAAAAAAATTAAAAAAAAATGTATTTGTTTAAAATTTTTTGGGGCTACCAAAGCACGCCACCACCACACCACCCCGACGCCACCACCACACCGCCCCCGGCCACTGGGACCCGCCGCCATCGCCACACCACCCAGCCGCCACCGCTGCCCCCCGGCCACCTCCGTCGCCCAGCCCAGCCTCCACCTCTGCCAGTGCCACCACCCACCAGACACCCCGCTCGGCCGAACATCCCGTGACATCCATACGACCGTCAAATTCTTTCCCGACATTGTGTTTTTCCAGGGATATTGTCTTTTGGGGGTACTTGTGCCTTTTTGGCTCTACAAGGCTCATACAGACTTGGATTTTTGACTTCCATATATTGTCAGAAAGCTCTTTCCAAGCCTGTCACTCTCATCTAGGTCTCATTTCTTGATTTTACCATTTTCATGCCAGATTTTTTAGTCAAAGATGCACCTTATTTTTTGCTTCTGTTCTGCTTCGGAAACTCAGGTTTTTCTCTGGTTCTTTGTATTTTTCTTCTTCATTTTGTGGTGTATGGGAGTTAGTTTGATAGTGTTTGGGGGGTGCATATTTCTATCTGCATTTTCAATTTAGAGAGACCCTTCTTATTCTGTCTTATTATCTCAATGTCAGACACATCCATTGTCGTTCTGACTCTACATAACTTCCACACATGGAAGACACAAATGACCATAATCCTCATGTCATGAGGTTTATGGTCTTGTCTAGATGAAGCTCAGCCTGTTCTACCAAGGCCTTATGAGGTTCTTATGCATAGAAATAGGATGGATGAGGCAATGGGCCTCATTGCCCTAAATGTTTTAGATGGGTTGTTGTTCCACCTGGATGGTCTGACCACACCCAGGGTTATGTGGGACAAGTTTTCCACCTTGTTTGGAACAATGAATCAGTTCAGGGTTCTCTAGATAGATGCAAAGTTGACCTCCTTGGTACCTGAATCATTCACTAGCATTGAGGACTTCCTGATGAATTTCAAGTCTCTTCATTCTATTTTACAGGTTGCTGGAAAGATGAAGTCAGATGATGAGTGTATCTTTCTGATACTCTCAAAGATTCGTGGCCCTTATCAGATTTTCACTTCTACCTTCTACTCCACTATGGATGCACTAGGTGCACATCATGTTATGCCCTCTTTTGAGACCTTCTGTGACAGGTTAACTCGTGAGCAGTCCAAGCTCAGTCAGATGTATTCTCTTTCAGGTTCACAGTCACAGGCATTGCTTGCCAAGTCATCTCAGGATACATAGAAGCCAAATCTAAAGCAGATATCTGATTCCTCTTCTTAGCTCTCTACTGGCCCACCATATTCTTCTAAGAAGGAGAAATAGAAGAATGAAAACCCTACCTGTTCCTATTGTCAGAAGGGGCCCCATGATGAGTCACATTATTTTTAGAACAGATTTGATGGCTATGAGAAATAGATTGCAGATTTTCAAGCTCTCCTTCAGAAGAGCACTATTTCCTCTCCATCCTCTTCCACCTCACAGGGGTCTACTTTTTAGTCTTCTGCCTCATCTTTGACATCTGGACAGGATTTTGGATAGGGTCATGCATTACGGGCTTTCGTTGCATCCCCTTCACAGGTCCCTTGGATACTGGATTCAGGTGCTTCTCACCATATGGCGTCTTCTCCAAAGATCTTCTCTTGTATTGAGGCTTCTCCCATTCCCCACATTCTCATGGGGAATAACACTATTATGATAGTCTATGGGAAAGGTTCTATATGCATTTAGGATGACACATTAAATGACGTATTGTATGTTCCATCTCTGTCTGCAAACCTTCTCTCTATTTACTAGATTACACACAGTGGATCAGGGAAGACAGTTGCATTCACGCCATATTCAGTCTTCATTTGGGATAGTGCAACATGTGGCATTGTTGCTATAGGGAAATTTGATTATTCCACCCATCTCTACACCTTCACACATTTTGTTCCACCATCTCCATTATCAGAGCTCAGCTCTCCTCTTCCGCGAGAGCATCCTGTGGTCCAGTCAGGTCACTTAAACCTCTGTGTTGTTCCTGAGACTCCTGCTGTGACTACCACACCACTTCCTATTGAGGTTTCTTCTCTTTAGCCAGACTCTTCTTTAGCACTGCTAGACCCTCCATCTCCATTTATCAAGCCACCAGGTGCAGTTGTTGAGGATTCTAAAGAGGACACTCATCTCCTCTCTCATGATAGTGTCAACACACCTGTCATACCACTTGCATTGGGGATTCCATTTCAAGATCCTCTTGTCTACTCCTTTGAGCATCAGCTCAGCCTTCCAGTGACACACCATCTTTTGAGATTACCTCTTCACTGCTCACTATATTTCACTCCTTTGCATTGGAGTCACAGTGGTTTGTTCATTGATCCCAGGGTTCTTTCATTCTGGGGGGGCTTTGGAGCCTCGACCCTCTCTCACGGGGGGGTTGGCAGCACGCATTGTACTCATGGCTTTGAGAGAGTCTCTTGAAGTCATTCTTTTTATTTTGCTTGCTTTTTATATCTCTTTTTGGAGAGGATTTTTTCCCACTGGGTTTTCTTCTTTGTCTTCCAATTACAGAGATTTCCTTGTTTTGGGTACCTGATCAGGCCTTGTTGCCAGGACCCACTTTTCCTGCTTTCATAGCTATGCTAGGTTAGCTTACCTCTCGAGCTTCACTTAAGGGGGGGTGTTAGAGCATATAGTTATCTTCACTTATTAATTATATCATGTTGATATTAATTATTAAGTTGGTCGTACTCTATTTTTCACTTAAGCTTTCTCTTAGGTTAGCTTTTCCCTTTTTTAGGGTTTCATTCATGTTTAAGGTTGAATGCTTGTAATTATTTTTCCATACTCTCTGAATACATTTTGAGCTCTCACTTTTTGAGCACAGAAGGGCTTCTACTTTTTTTATCATTGGCTTCATTCATTGTAACAGGTATTTTGCATGCAAATTGGTCTTGGAAGTCAAAGCTGTATTTCTCAGTTTCTACACTTTGCACATTACTTTGTCTAGTTTCACAAGTTGTGGCAATCCCCTAACAACATTTTACTTACTAACCTTGATCAAGATATCAAAATTCACACTAAAGAACCTTCTATTCCATAGCCAACAATCTTCAACCTTAGCAACCAAACATCTATTAATATTAGTATTTAGATGGAATAAGAAGCCTTTAGTTTGTTTCCCAGTAGTAATCAAATCTCCTGAGCTTCCACATATCTTGCACATACCTCCTTTGAACTCTAAATGATAACCTTTTTTATTCAATTGGCCAACACTCATTAGGTTATATGTAAGACCTTCAACCCCATATACATCATCAACATTTATTTTACCATTCATAAAGATTGAGCCTTTACCTCTTACCATACAGGGTGTATTGTTTCCAAACCTGACCACACCACCATCAAATTCATCTATCTTTATGAAATTACTTTTGTCACCGGTCATCTAATGTGAATACCCACTATCAATGACCCATACATTACCATGTTCCATGCAAGATAACAATGCCTTATCATCTTAAGAAGTTTCTTCTTTAATTGAAACAAATACTACTTCATCATTGTCATTGGATTCTTCATCAATCACACCTTCATCTACTGCAACATAGCATTGTTTCTTTCCATTTTCCTTGAATCTTTTAATCTTTTCCTTCTATTGACCCTTAGGACACCTGGAAGAAAAATGTCCTATCTTGTTACATAAAAAAAATTTCAAAGGTAGCTTGCCTTTACACTTACCCTTTTACCTCTAATTAGTCTCCTTGTAAGTAATGCTTCAAGTTCTTCTTGCTTCCTTTCTTCATCCAAGATAGATTCAATTCCCTGGAATAACTTTCTTGACTTATCTATTTTCCCTTCTTCTCTGATGCTAATGAAAAATAGGCCTTAAAAGTTGCTTCAACTTTAGGCATATTGTTATCATAGTTACTTAATTCAAAAGTAGTGAGCTTACCAATCAACCCATCAACATAAATATAATTAAAAGTTCTCAATTCTTGTATAAAAGAAACTCTAATGGCATAAGAAGGAAGCAAGGTTATCAACATTATACTTAACACATCACCTTCTTCAATGTTACCACCACCAAATAGCACCAACTACTTCCTTTATCATTTGACCATATTGAGAAATGTTCTCACCTTCCACCATTTTCATGTCATCCGATGACATGTAACCGATTGAATGTTTGAAGATATTAAGTTGATGATCATGCAAGGCATTAAATCAGTTAATGTATTACATTGTCATTGATTTCAACTTGATATAATATGTATGGTCATAGAAATATTGCCAAAGACTTCAAAGAACCTAAGTGTAAAAGGCTATGCTTTCAATAATGCATATAAGTCAAGTATTCACATAGTGACTGTATACATTGACGGAGTGCACACCGATGGTTAGAGTTAAATAGAAAAGTCACAGTGTTACCCGACAAAGAAATGCAAAATATTACCGATGACCAAAGAACAGTGTAAACTGGCCGACAGAGTTTCAGTGTTGCCTGATGGAAAAGACAAGGACAGAGATCCCGACAACAACTAAAGTCACAACGAAGGAATAGTCAGTTGTCAACGATGACTAACTAAAGTGTTGACCGACAAAACAAAGAGTTTAGAAAATGACAAAAAGCTTAGATGTCAAGAGCTATAAATAGACCTAACTGATACTTATCATTGTTTTAATTGACTAGATAAAGCAGAGGACAAGTAATTGATTTAAAGCTGATTTGTCCAGTTGGCAAGATCTCTTTGAGATAAAACTAGAGTTTTCTTTAAATCTTATTAGCGAGAATTGTGGATCACGCCAAGAATCAAGAAAGCAAAGAAAAGGTAAATCATGTCTATAAAGAGACAAAACCAATTCATTAAAAAAGGGGGATGTGTGAGGAAAACAAGAAAAGAGGAAAGATGCTAAAGAAAATCCAAAGAAGAAGAAAGTCTTCATTCAGTCCTGATCAACAATCTGGAGAAAGAGCTAGATTCTACAGACACCGACAAATAGTGAGACAACATTACAGAGAAGAACAATGTGGAACAAGGTATAAGATTGAACACATTGATTAGAGAGGTAATGGAATTAAAATAGATCTGAAAATCTACAATTGAGTTGTATGTATGAACAGATAATTAGTGCTTCAATTTAACCATTGAAGCATCAAGTCTCTTAACCGAGCAGGACTTAAAAGTATTTTATAATTGAGATACATCCCAAGGAGTATCAAAAAGTTTAATCATGAAAGTAGCATTGCACATGCCCGATACCTATTGATAGGCCAAGAGAGTTTGATCAAGGATGGTAGCATTAGATGCCAGATACTAGGTGACAAACTATCTTTAAATCCTCTAACAAGGTCACACCTAACAATGTGCTTGTAACCTTTAACAGGGTTAGCTCCTAACAGGGCTCACTTCAGAAGAGTGAAAATTTGGGGTACCGGTCCCAGTTATTTTTCCCCTAACAGGGTTTCCACATTAAAAATCCATGTATCATGTGTTAATATTTTATTACTTTACTATTTTACATTTCACATATGCAATTCTAGATTCATCGGTATACTCTATTTATTTATTGTGTTTTAGTAAATAGTTTACTACTTATCGACAATCATATAGAAGAGAGATTTACAAAGCAATCTGACAAGTAGAAAAATGATATAAGTATTTCAAGGCATACATCTTGTAGGACAGAAGATAACTAGAGGCATAATTTGTGGTTATAAGTTTTAAGGGTTGATTTAAGGATTAATTTTTGAGGCCACTGATTCACCCCCCTCTCTCAGTTATTACTAACAATTGGTATTAGAGCTTGTGTGCTTAGAAGGAAGGTTTCAAGACCTAAGAAAAAGATCACAAGATGAACATATGAGATGTGCCCAAGTTGAACAAAGACAATTTTGCTTCATGGAAGAGCAGAATAAGACTCCACTTATCATGTATTGGAAATGATGTTACTCAATACTTAGATACTGAATATGTGTTTCCCAAAGGAGCACCAACAGTTGAGCAGATGAGAGAGGAGCATGAGCATAACTGCATGATAATAGAGCTTGCTTCCTCACTCTCCGATGTTGAGTTTGAAGATGTTAAAACTTGAAAGACTGAAAAGCAGATATGGGACAAATTGATGCTTGTACATGGTGGTGACAAGAATGTTTTGAGAGCCAAGGAAGAAAGCCTTAGAGGAAAGTTTGATGATCTCAAAATGAAAGAAGGTGAAAAAATCACACAGTACAACACAAGAATCAAAGAGGTAGTCAATGCAATCCGAGGAGTTTGAGGCATACTAGAAGAAGATACAGTGGTAAGTAAAATCCTAAGAACCTTACTGCCTACTTATGCTATTAGAGTATCTGCTATTCAAGAAATGAGAGCAGTAGCTAATAACAATGTAACTCTAGAAATTTTTATTGGAAGACTAATTTCATTTGAGATAAATAATTTTGATAATAGTGTCTTACTAAACATAGAGTCTACATTTAAAACTTCTATGAGAATAAGTAAATCAAGTCATAAACACACTATAAGAAAAGATAGTGATAGTGAAAGTGAATAAGAAGATCTTGATGAAATTGAAGCTCTCATGGCTAGGAGAATGCAGAGGCAAAGGTAAATTGCCACTTGTTTGTTTTAATTGTAAAGAGATTGGACACTTTTTTGCAAGATGTCCTAACAAAAGAAAAGATGACAAAAGTAATGACAAAGCATTTGAAAAGAAGTCTGACAGAGGTGATTACAGAAGCTACCAACAATCAGAAAGAAGAGATACCCAAGACTACAAGGACAAAGGAAAGAAGGGTAGTTACCTAGAAAAATGCAAAGATGATAACACTGACACCAAATCTGAGGAAGACATCGAGATGGTGTTTGTGGCAGTAAAAGATGATTCAGATGATGATGAAGAAAGGTATGTAGAAACTGTGCTCATATCTAAAGTTAGTAAAAATGATGTCTGGATCATAGATAGTGGCTACACTCACCTTATGACCGGTGACAAGCAAAAGTTTGAGACTTTTGAATACTATAAAGCTAGTTCAGTAAGAATGGGTAATGCAACACCTTGTCCAGTTGAAGGTAGAGGAACCATAATGCTGAATAACCGGATAAAATGTGAAAATTATTATTGGGTAAATGAAATTGAATTATAATCTATTGAGTGTTTCTTAGTTGAATAATTCAGGTCATAGAGTAGCATTTGAAAATAAGAAGGCAAAGATCTTCAATAAATTAGGAAATCTGATTGGTACCGGTGAGCAGACAAAAGGTAACTTATTCTATCTAAATGATACTGACACCACTTGTTCGATTGCTATGAACAAAGACATTTGGTTGTGGGACAAAATATTGTTTCATGTGAACTTTGACAACATGATAAAGATTAGTAAAAAGAGAAATGTTAGAGGCTTACCGACGATGACCAAGCCCGACAACATCATGTGTAAGAATTGTCAAAAAGGTAAGATGACAAAGTCTAGTTTCAAAATAAAGAGCCATACATCTGATACCATTCTAGAATTAGTCCATACTGACCTATATGGACCTATGAGGACAAAGATTTATTATGGAAATAGATATTTTATTCTCTTTGTTGATGATTACTCTAGAATGATGACAATAATGTTTCTAAAAGATAAATCTGAAGCATTTAAGATGTTTAAATGGTACAAGGCATTGGTTGAGAAACAAAGTGGTAAGGACTTAAAATGTTTAAGATCAAATAGAGGAGGGGAATTTATTTTAAATGAATTCACTAACTTTTGTAATGACAATGGAATCAAAAGATAGGTCTCTACACCGAGAACACCACAACAAAATGGAATTGTTGAAAGAAGGAAAAGATCCATAGTGGATTGTGCAAGGAGATTGATGATAGAGAAAGGTATCACCCAAATCTTCTAGAGGGAATTTTTCAGTACTACTATTTACACATTAAACAAAGTACAATTAAAGAAAGACACAAAGAAGACACCCTATGAGCTTTGGTATGGATATACGCCCAATGTAAGTTATTTCAAAATTTTTGGTAGTCAATGTTACATCTTAAAGGATGATAGAAATGGAAAGCTTGACTCCAAGAGTGATTAAGGTATCTTCCTAGGGTATTCCACCAAGAGAAAAGCTTATAAGTGTCTAAATAAAGTCTCTAACAAAATTGTTGAAAGTGCAAATGTAAAGATAGATGAATCTCCAGAGAAGAATGAAAAGGAAAGCACTAAATAACCAGAGGACTAAAATAGGTTTACTTACAATGAAGAACCTAACACTCTACCCAACCAAAAATGTAGAGCTCCCGAGCAATAGATCATTACACCCGAGCATCAGGATGCAAATACCGACAATCAAAATATTGCTCAAAATGATGCACATAGTGATGAAGAACATAATGAAGGACAAAATGATGATCAAGCTGATAGAAAAAGAGCTAAAAATGTACTTTCCAAATATGTCAGAAAGAACCATCCATAGAACCAGATCATTGGAGATAAGAAGGCTGGTATGAGAACTAGAAGTAAGTCTCTAAATACAAGTTGTCTTATTTGTGATTATGAGCCAAAATCTATTAATGCTGCACTTGATAAAAATGAATGGATTAGTGCTATGAATGAAGAGATTGAGAAGATTGAGAAAAAAAAGACATGGAAACTTGTACCGAGACCAGATGACAAAAATGTCATTGATACAAAATGGATATTCAGGAATAAACTGAATGAGAATGGATAAGTCACCAGAAATAAAGCAAGGCTAGTATGCAAGAGATATGCACAAGAAGAAGGGATTGACTATGGACAGACCTTTGCACCTATTTCTAGGCTAGAAGGAGTAAGAATACTACTTGCTTATGCTACATATAAAGGATTCAAGGTATATCAAATGGATATCAAGTCTGCATTCCTAAATGGAATACTTGAAGAAGAGGTATACATTGAACAACCAGAGGTTTCTTGATCCAAACAAGAGGGACATGGTATGTAGACTTCACAAAGCCCTGTATCGATTGAAACAAGCACCCCGAGCCTGGTATGAAAGACTTCATTCCTATCTTATTAGTATTGGATTTGTAAGGACTAGTGAAAACAATAATCTTTATTTGAAGGAAGATACTGATGCTAATATTTTGATTTCTGAGATGTTTGTTGATGACATCATATTTGGAGGCAATGATATGCTATGAAAATCATTTGCAAATGAAATGAGAAAATAATTCAAGATGTCTATGTTTGGATAGATAAAGTTCTTTCTTGGTCTGCAGATCATGCAACAAGATGAAGGTATTTTCATTACAAAATCCAAGTACATCAAGGAAGTACTGAAAATATTCAAGATGGAAGAGTCCAAACTAGTTGGGACACCGATGGAAACTGGATGTAAGTTGACAAAGGAGGATAGGTCATCAAAGTTAAATCACACTTTGTACATATCTATGATTGGAAAACTCATGTATGTTTTACACACTAGACCAGATATTGCACATGTAGTAGGAATAGTTGCAATATTTTTTGCTAATCCCAGGGAATCACATATGACTACTGTGAAAATAATTCTAAGATATATGAAGAACACCAAGGACTATGGCTTATGGTATAGAAGAGAAGGCAAATTTGAACTTAAGGTCTTTACCGACGTTGATTGGGCTGGAAATATTGATGACAGAAAGAGAACAACTGGAGGAGCATTCTTTATGGGTGATAGAATTGTCACATAGATCAAAAAGAATCATGGATGCATCTCTTAGTCTACTGCAAAAGTAGAGCATGTTTCTGCTGCTGCAAACTACTCAAATATTGCATGGATCAAACAGTTACTGGAAGGTATGCATATGAAAATTCTTGAACCAGTAATTATCTATTGTGATAATACAAGTACAATAAACATTTCCAAGAATCAAGTCATGCATGCTAAAACAAAGCATATTGCCATCAAGTATCATTATTTGAGAGAATAAGTTCAAGCAAAGGAGGTGGTACTTGAGTATGTGCAATCAAAGGAACAATTTGCTGATATCTTCACCAAGCCACTACCCAAGGATGCATTTGAGTACTTGAGAAAGAGACTAGGGGTCAGACCCTTGTCTACTGGTCAGTAAAATGACTAGAAGGATGCATTAGCTTATATATTATCATAATATCATTCATGTTGATGCAAGTAGAGAGATGAACTTCAAAGATAAATCTATACACAACAAGGTATTTATCTACTCCAAGCAACAAAGTTATTACCGATGGATACGAAAATTCAAGGAGTATATTATGGAGAGAGATATACTTGTTTGACATTACTGTCAAAGGGAGAGAGATATCTCATTATCATAATGTTGTCAATCAGGATTGCACCTATAGCTGGATGCAGAATCTAGCCATCCTATTGAAACATGGAAATATTCTCTCAGGTGGATTAGAGAATGAATCTCTGGATTCTAGGCCGGTTCCTTTTGAATTTGGGATATCACCTGATATTGAATTTTATGGTGTTGGGAAAAGGGAGAAGGAGAAATAAAATATGAAAACTAAATAGGAAAGGTGATACACCAAAGATGTATGCAGATTTATCAGAAATGTAAGACTGTACCTACAAAACACACATTACTAAGTTTCTGCAATGTTTTCACTTCTTAACACCTAGGATGATCAAGAGCTTATTATTAGGGTTTGATACCACTAATGGTGAAGATCTGATCAACAAATATGTACTTTCTACAAAAGGTTGATTCCTTATAAATCTAGAATACGAATTTGAGTAATTCACTAATTTATCCTTAAAAGAGAAGAAACACTAAAATGCATAAATTTAAGAAGAATAGATAGTAAAACTTAGAAAATATGTATGAACAATAAGGCCAACTTTATTATCACAAAAATCTACAAAATGGTTTCAAAATAAAATAGGAAGTGCAAAGGAATGATATGTTCACTAATACAACTTCTCTCCCCAATTATGAACCCTTTACAATGAAAAAGAAGTTCAGTAATATAGCCTCCAAGGCTAATTTTGAAAATGAAAACTCCCACATAAAAGTGCCTCTAAAATAGATAGATCCCCTAAAATTTAGGCTCAAACAATGCCTATAATACAATTTTCAAAAGCTTTCCATGATCTCTATGAAACCCTAAACCTAAGGCATAATTCATGCCTAAAATCTAGCCCTAAGAAAATTCCACACTTAATGCCTGAAATATTGGCTTAAAATAAGGAGTTGAAATCCTTTTACAATATTTTGCCAATGTTTAAATTATTTGAATAAAAATCCAATATTAAGTATCAACCTAGCTATTCCAAACTCCTAGCTTTAGAAATAAATCTCTAAGTGTATAAAAATGCAAAGTGGGGAAAGTCGACATGACTAATCGATCCACTTGCAATATGATGCAAAAATAGAGGAGCAAGGTGGCAATGCTATCACTTTAAGCCTGCATGAATTGACATCTGCATTGATGGCATTGAACTCAATTGCTTGGTGGACTCCAAATTCCTAAAGGCATATCTCAATCTTTGAAAACTGGTGTTATGTCTATCTTCGCAGAGAAGAAACAGTAAGAAAATGAAAACCCCAACTCGACCTTGCAAAATTTTTCCATGAAGTTCAAGCTCTCGACAGATGGAGCTCTTTTTTATTCACTTATCCTCTCACTGGCATGTGTTCTATACTGAGAACTCAATATTATGAAGGCTTGGTTCTCATTAGTTGACTGGCATTTTGATTTGATGTCTTTATTCACTGTGTTCTCATCTTTGAGCTCAACCTTGAATGATGGAGTCTTGTTGGTAAAGAGATTTTTCTGCCAAGAAAACACCTACAAAATGACCCTAAAATTCCCAAACAAGAAGACTCACTAGCACCAACAGTTGGGTCACTTCGCTATTGAATAATGTAAGTGCCCTCTGAATTATCCAGGTATAGCTCCCCATGTAAGATTTAAAATGAATCAACTAAACTATAAAATCAATAATGCTTTTAACCTGAAAGCCATAAAGGCTCGCAAACATCTATATGTAAGCACAACACGGATGCGAAAGAACTAACTAACTGAATGGAGATAGTAAATAAATGACATAAAGTCCATTTATCCAATCATTTCATTACAAAAAGAATGCAGAGAGAAGGACAAATTGCTCTTTCCAAATTCGCAAATAAAAAAATCTCAAAGTCCAAATGATAGTCATGGTAATAATTATATATGCCAAAACTGCATTTAGAGACAATCAAAATAACTCGAAGGTTGACATTGATCAAAAAACTAACACACAAACTCAAAGTTTTGAGATACTAAAACTTTCCTCCTCTAAACACAACAAAACACGAAAAAAGATTTACTGTCTGGCACACACAAATTACTATTTAGAAAAATATCTCCTCTCCTATAGCGTAAAGTCTACAGAAAAATACACTCCCCCTTTCCTTGCATTACATTGGTACCCAAAGTTTTCTTCCTTCCCTAGCCTCCTGACTTACAGAAAAAGAAGAACCCCCGATATTGACATTCTGTTGCATATTTATCTTCCTTGCTCGTTGATGCTTATCAGTTATAATAACTGATTCTTGAAAATGGGACGCTTCATAAAGTTTTTGTAAAAACTTTATGAAGGCTTACATAACTTTATGTGAAAGCTTCACCTTACTTTCATACCTTTACAATGTTATGTGATATTTAATTTAAACCATTAAGAGACACATTTGGCATGTGGAAACACTTTATTTAAGACAAGAGTTTGTATTATGAATGAGATATCTTTAGCTGCGTGCTTATGTGTTACAAGAAGATGACCTAATGTGACTCCTCCCCTACTTAGATGTTTCTCATCAAATTCAATCCATGGGACAATTGAAGTGCCAATCTTCCTCAATATGCTATCTGTATATTTCAAGTCTAGCTGTGAATAAGCTAAAAATTGATTCGCGAGTTCCATATCCCCATCAAGATAACTCGATCAAGACTTGAATGCTATCGGGCTCTACATAACTTTATATGATTTATGATTCCATGGGTACTTTAGTCCTTTATTTTACAATTCTATCGGGAAAAGCTTGTGAAATATCAAAGCGCTATAAATGGCTTGATCAATATTGGTGCATGGATGTTCTAGTCACTTTCTCCATACCCGCGATCACATTGACTAGAATGTTATTGATCTTTGACAAAGGCTCAAGATCCTATCCATGATAATTGGAGTGCTTGGAGTCATGAACCATAAAGATACATTCCACTTGGCCTTGGTTCATCATTGCTATCACCTGAACTCCATATTCTTATCAAGCTTGAGCATTCTTTCAAACACTTCACATACACTATCGATGCTTTGAGTGTTTTCTTTCGGTGGTTATTTCCATGCTGTTTGTCGAGTATCATCGACAATCTACTATACTAGCATATAGTTCCCGATGGCAACAAGATCCAATTGTGTTGCAACTTGGAGACACTTAGAATATTGAATTTTTGGCTATGGAATGTTCTTCAATACCAAGCCCTCAACTCTTATCGATTTTTCATATAATGATGAAGGCATTCCCCTCAAGATCGGTATCAACTAGGTATCGATATCTTTGACGATGGTATTTTATGGTTTTGGCATTCTATCATACGATATCTTCAGAGAGAGATTAATCATTGTGCATCAAAGGCACACCAGATTACAAAAGAAAGAGAGATCTCTTTCAACATTCCTAAGATGTGAGGAGCACCCAACATAAACAATCAAAACCAATTCTATTAGGAACTACCTGTTCCTTGTCCAACAGATAAAATAATCCTACATAGACCTACCAAATAGCTCCTTGATTCTTTAAAATAATCACTCTATTTTACAATATGGTGCTTGGTTTTACTTCTTCTTTCAGTTACCCCATATGTACTTACTGGAATTCTATCTGACAGTTCATACTCATTCTTCACTCAAGCCTTCATATGAAACTTATAATGGCCCTGATTTGAATTTGTTGACCCATGCACCCTTTTATAGAAGGAAATTGATATGTAAGACATATGATCAAGGCTTTGTTTCAGAGATTTCATACAGCTAGTAAGCTTTCAGTCTGAACCATACATGAGGAAAACTTTCAAGTATGTTCTATTCATACTCTCTTCCTGCATTCTAATAGACCATGCAAATGGGAACATAATAAGTAAATTTTCTCTTAGGAAATCATGGGGCTACCCAAAATTATAGCCATTTATACTTGTGGCCTTCATGATCTACTAATTTTCAATTCTAAGCATTTGAGCTCTAGAAATTGTATTGGTGAGCTTTAAACCTCAAAATCTGCATTTTGAAAAATGGATCTGAAAGTGAAAACTAGATCTGCATTTGGACTTTTACACCAGCCCTTCAATCTGAAAATTGAATCTTTGGGTTTCTGGATCTGTACATCGAACTCTGAACTATGAACATTCATCTTCATTTCTAAACTGGTGAAACTGAAACTGGAAACCAAACTTGGGACCTGTGAGATGAACCAAATTGAACCACTTGGAACTGCCTTGAACTTACTTCAAAGAGGTTCAAGACCCTAAACTAAAACTTTTATTACCAGGGTCTATATGGGTACCAACAAGTCTTCAAGCATGAGTCTAGATAACTCTTGGCATTAATTGGTATGCAACCACATTTTTTCTTATGTGTGACTGTGGCTAAACATTTGAAATCATCTCTTACCTTGAGATTGATACTCAATTTTGGTTATTTTTCTTTGCTTTGACTGCAAATGAGTAGCTCCTAGTTATAAAAACATGGCCCTCGACTGTGAGTTGAGTTTGAAAGTTTGAGTATGGCCTTGAATGATGGAGTGACTTGGCCTTGATTTCTACCTTATTAATAGTAATGACATTGACTACAGATTTCTATTACCTTCAAATCTATAAGTCATGACTCCGTTGGGTTTTCTTTTTTGCTTATGGGTTTAGAACTATGAGATCAACCCACCTGATTTTGAGCTTCCTTTTATAAGTCATGGTTGACTGTGACTTCAACATGATTGTTTGAATAAAGTGGTGACTCATCTTTGAGTTTGATCTTGGGTTTAGAACTATGAGTCCACATGCGACTAAATCTTGTCCTTCAACTGGTAAGTTTTTAATCCTCCTATAGATTATAAGCATGAAGCTTATGTTCACATACTCCACTCTTGACGTGGGTTCTCTGCAATTGACAGTGCATCTTTGAACTTGAGCTAGGGTTGTAACCCGAGTCTTCTCTCCACCGCAAGCTTTTGCTTGGTCTGGAGTATGGCTAAAAGTTATGGAGTTGTTTTACTTGTTCTTGAAGCTCGGCCTCTTCTAGCCACTTATTTAGACTCGTCCCAAACTCATGGTGCATAAAGGAACTTAATATTTAAACTCAGGCTCCTTCTGCAAGTCTTAAAAGATAATTTATCCTCTTCTTTTTACTTTCAGCACTTGCTTGTTTGAACTTGCTCCATAGATTTTCTTTATAAATCTGAACTTAAGCAAAAGTTAGTGATAAAACATTGTAGTAGCAATATCTCTTTGTCTAAAAATGAAACCCATCTTGTTGTTTGGTGCCACCATTGCAGCATAGAAATGAGCTTCATTTGACTTCTGTTCACTTTGCTTTGTACTGTTGTTGGAAAATTTAGAACATCTTTGTCTTCTTGTTTCTTCATCTTTCCATTGCATAATGATGTTTTTTTGACACAAAATAAAACCCACTTTGTTTCCTTCCCGTAAAGTACATCTTTGTTCATATTTGATTTGCTTTACTGTCAACAATATTACTTTGTAAATCTTGTAAAAAAAAAAAACATTGAATTTACAGCTTGATAAAATGAATGCATAATACAGTCCACTATCAACACACTTGGAAAAAACTAGTCATTCATTTCTATCAATACACAGTCAAACACAATCAGCTCCATAAAAATAAATTAAAGCTTCAAAAACTCACTGCATTAAAGCTCCTAGAGCATAATCACTATTTTTTAAAATGAACTCCTTTAGCTGATTTCTTTGAAAAACTTGTAATGTACATATGACTTGGTCCTCATTTTGATTGTTCTGCATCTTTCTACCACTATTGATACATACTGATATCATACTTAGAAAAACCCGTCATACCTTCTTCCAATCATTTCCTCATGCTTCCATTTATATTTATCTGATGGCATAGTCACTTTGGTACTTGAATTCAATACTTGAAAATAGAGAACATTCTATGACTTACTGGCACAAATCACCAGGCTTAAAAATGATTCTCTTTTGATGTTGAAATAGAATTATTTAAAAAGAAATGCAATAAGATATAAAATGCTTGTTTATTATCAATGAAGTTCGAGCACAGGCTCGTGACATTCAAAGACACATTTTGGTAAACACTTTATTATGCTTTTAAAAAATGCAATTCTATAGCATTCTTTATGCAATAAGCAACAATTAGTGATGTTGTTGAATTTGTATTTTTGAATTAGCAAAGATATATTGTATCAGTATTTATGAAACTGCACTTTGTGATTTGATCTTGACTGTTTGTAATCTTGGCATTTTTTAGTAGCATTTCAACTTGTTCTGCATCTCTTTTCTCTCATTGTGAAGTTGAAACCAGTCAGCTTGAAACATTGCAAAATATTATGTTTAAACTTTCAAACAACAATGTTACACACTTGTTAGATTAGTGAACTCAATAAACAATTTAGTTTATAAAAATGCCAAAATAACACTTGTGAATCACCAATCAAACCATTATGTTCATTAAGTCCCTCTGTGAATACTTATGCTTTTTCATCCATCACTTAGATGCCATCTGCTATCTTTTATAACATTATTTAGGAATATATGACATCATTGATCATTATGGTATGAAAAACTAACTGAATGTATCTTTGTTGACTACACCTTTTGCACTTGTTCATTCTTTCCTGCACACACATCTCTTATAACAACAATACTGATATCTCATTCTGTGTATGCCTACTGTTATAGAATGGATATCACTGCTTCCCCTTTCATAGCTTTTACTCAGAATGATAACACTTAAAATAGTAATGAGATGAAGTACTTATGTGGTGTCAATTTATGATTGAACCATGTGTATATGATTTTCCATCTCTTATTTATCTTGCAAGTCTGCTTCTTTGTTTGTTGTCACATCTTTTATTTAGGAACACTCTGCATCATTTCATTTCATATGTATCTCTTATAAAAACATTGCTATTATTCTGTTGTGTCTTCTTTTCTTTCCTGCATATCATACTTCAGAATTTGTGGACATCTCTCACTTGCAAACAATCAGTTCTGAATCCCTATGTTAGGTTGATGGATTCAATCAAAAAATTCTTGTCTGTATGTAAATTTCATGTGAGATGAAATTTATGTATGAATGTGGGTTTTTCGATTGGATTTATTGACCTAACATATGGATGCCCTATTTTTTTTTTAAAATAGCAATTCCTTTCTAATGCAGGATAACAACTACATGCAGTAAAAGGTTTTATAAAACTATGTCCCTTTGATACTTAATTTATTTATTGTAGATGTATACCTTGTTATTGCATTTGATGTTTACTTAGTTGATATGCAGTTCTGAAAGCGTTGATAATAGTAGTATGATGTTTGTATTTCATGCATTGCTTAGATCCAGTTGGATCTAACACGATTTTTCTCTCATGATGCAGGTAAAAGTACAAAAGAAACAGGATGAGATAAGGTAGAAGTCATGAGGGTCTACATGATGCCATTGCTCAACCCCAACATGCAGAAGACCAACTAACAATAACCATATGATAAGGCAATGCATGGGACCCCTACTTCATACTACTAGCATGCTTCTTTTTTACTTTCAATACTCTATATTTTCTTAGTATTTTCAACTGAAAGATGTAACCTATAAAGGAGTACTTGATTATTGCATTCATTTTGAATGTTCAATGTAATGATCCATTTTTGAATTTGAAAGTTTAAATTAGATCAATACTTAGAGAACAACATAAGTCTTAACATGAATGCAATAATAATATATTTGTCTTCAATATTTGAATAGTAGTTTGAAAGGATATACCTTTATGCAAGTCCTTTTTTCTTCTTATAGTTGCTAGGCTGCATGTATACTTTCTCTTTTGAATTTGAACAATTCTGCAACTTTAAGACAACAACTATGAAATTCATAATCCAATGTAAGATATCAAACAATTTATCAATTTAGTGCAATTAAAATGATAACATTTTCTGGTGACCTCTTAGGGATGTTTTCCTGCTAAACAAAATCAGACCAATTGCCTTTTTCTTAGCCATTGGGCCAGAGTCTTCAACTTTTAGGAACAACTGAACTTCTCAAAACTGACAACCAACTAAAAACTGAAAACTGAACCTAGAATTGAAACCTATGCTAATCAGCACTTAGAGAAAACAAAAACCATCTATGAACAACACCCTATACTTCATCATTGGAATTTGGACTTATTTTTATGATGTGATACAACAAAATTTGTCTCTGTATCATATGGTGGACATAATTCAAACAATGGTAAAGGTTGTCCAAAAATAGAAACAACTAAACCAAAGGTAGAATGATCTTCAATAGTGACCTCAGTTGTATTGTATAGGTGTGGGCATAATGCATATTATATGGGAAAATGGAAATTATCCATGTCTCATGTGATGGGTATGATGTCCATGCACATATCATGTAATTGATCTTGTTGTTTCTATTCATTCTGCATTTGAAACTACAAAAAAAACTAACTGAAAAAATAACTTCTCTTCCCACCATGATCACATTATTGAGCTATTCATCATTTATAATTGGGAATCTAAGGGACTTCTTGATTATGGATGATATGTATCTTTCTGATTTGACAATTGTGTGAACAGAAGAACTAACTGCAACTAACTGAAAGGAAACTAACTATGTGCAAAGCACTTATTCACACCAAACTAACCTCAAAAGAAACACTTGAGGTGGATCCCATTAACCAGGATTGCTAACTCTTCTCCTTCAAGTGTAGATAAATGGAAAGCATTGTGTGGTGTGCTGGCTGTTATGACATACGGACCAGCCCATAGAGCATCAAATTTTGAATGCTTTCCTGGTTTTGTTTTCAATTCATCCCATTTTAGAACAATATATCCCAGCTAGAAACTCTTGGGAGATGCCTTCTTATCAAATGATCTCTTCATTTGAGCTTGATGAAGCTCAATTTTCTATAATACATCTCCCCTTTTCTCCTCCAACTCATTCAGCTGATCCAACCTTGCTACCATAGGTTCCTCATCAATCATGTCCAATTGATGCATGAAATCAAGTGTTGGAAACTCAATTGAAATGGGTAATCTAGCTTTCTTACCATAAACTAGCATGTAAGGAGACATTCCATTTGACCTCTTTGGAGTTAGTCTATTAGCCAAAAGTGTTGATTTCAACTTCTCATGCCAAGAACGTTGGTTACCCTCTAGGGTCATTTTTATGATCCAAACCAGGTTCTTGCTGGTTGATTCGGCTTGCCCATTACCTTGTGGGTAATAATTTGATGATGTATTCAGGTACACACCTTTGTTAACAGCCCATTCAACAACTCAATTTCCTATAAATGCAAGTGCATTATCTGAGATGATGGAATCTGGTACTCCAAATCTACAAACCAAATCTTCATAGAAGTTCAAAACAACTGTTTCATTTGCCTCCTTGACAACAACTACTTCCATCCACTTTGTAAAATAATCAATGGCTATGAGTACCCACTTATGACCTGCACTTGAATGTGGGTTAATAACACTAATAAAATCAAGACCCCATTTCATAAATGGCTGGTCAACTTGAATTGGCTGTAAAGGTAGCGCTGCTAATTTCTCTTTTCCAGCAAACATTGCACACTGTTTTCACTTCCTTACTAAGGCATGTGAATCCTTAAACATATTTGGCCAATAATAGCCTACTTTCATCACTTTAACAGCAGTAGCTCTTGGTGAGAAATGGCCTCCAACTGGCCCTTTATGGAACTCATGCAGAATATGATCAATCTGATCTGGTTTAATGCATCTTAACAGAACACCTTGCAAATCCTTTTTAAATATAATATTATTTAGTAAACAATAAGGAATGGATTGTAATTTTAAATATTTTGATCTTTCCAATCCCTCAGGACAACATCTTGTCTGCAAGAAGGTAACCATATCATCCACCCAATCATTCTGAGAATCTGGGATTGCAACTTGTTAATTGTCTTCAAAGGCCAAGACAATTTGAAGATCATTTTTTGGAGTGATATCTCCATTTCCATCAAGTTGTGCACATAAACCCTTACCTCTCATCAGCTTGGTAACTTTGATTTCAATGTCATATTCCATTGCCTTTGTAATTCAGCCAACTATTTTGGTGTTGAAGTCTTTATTCAACAAAAACTCCTTGACACAAGGATGTGCAACCATTAAATTTATCATGTTGTTAGAAAGCATATGTCTAAATTTCTTCATACTTCTAATTACAACAAGTACATGCTTCTCAACAAATAAATAATGTAGTTCATAGTCCTTTAGTCCTTGACTGAAAAAAGCTATGGGCTACTCACAACCTATGTCATTTTTCTGAACTAACATGGCAACAATACTATCAACATTCCCATATGCATACAAAATGAAATCCTTTGAAAAATGAGGATTTAACAAGGTAGGGGCAGTAGCTAATGCTTCCTTAATCAATTCAAAACTGAGTTTTCCTTCTTGGGTCCATTTGAAAGCAATACTTTTCTTGAGCATGGCTGTCAATGGCATTAGTAATTTTCCAATATTTGGAATGAATCTCCTAATAAAGTTGATTCTTCCTAAGAAGCTTTGAAGGCCCTTTTTTTGAAGAGGAAGTGGCAAGGCAAGGATATCACTTACTCTTTCGGGATCAATGGTGATACCCTCCTTTGAAACAATAAATTGCAGCAATTTTCCTTCATGGATAGAAAATATACTCTTCTTTGGATTCAAAGAGATACCATATTCCCTGCATCTCTCAAAAATAATTCTCAAGTGCTGAAAGTGTTCTGATGCATTTCTTGAGAAAATAGTTATGTCATCCAAATAAACAAGTACAAACATGTACATTAAGTTTATGAAGGCCTTGTCCATAGCCTTTTGAAAGGTTGCACCTGCATTTGATAGACCAAATGACATTTTTTGATAAGCCATGGTTCCCCATTTGGTTGTAAATATTGTTTTGAATCTATCCTCCTCCTTCACCAAAATCTAGTTGTAACCAGAGAAACCATCCAGCAATGACAACCGTTATGAGCCTGAAAAACCTACAAGATTTTTTCCATGGAAGGTAAAGGATGTCTAGCCTTTAATGAAGCTTTGTTCAGGTCACCGAAATCAACACATAATCTAATTTCCCCATTCTTTTTCCTAACAAGAACTAGATTGGATACCCATGAAGTGTGTTTGATTGGGAAAATGATGTTACTCTCAATCAATTTGTTCAATTCTTTAATCACGAGGGGCTCTAACTTGGAATTTATTGGCCTCTATTTTTTCCTTACTGGTTTGGCTCCTAATTCTAATTCAATTGTATGCTGAGAAATATCAGGATTAATCCTTTCAAATTTGAATAACTCCAAGCAATAATATCATGGAATTCATTACATAAGTTGACAAAGGTTTGACGTTCTTCAGGTGTACATACCTTTCCAATTTTAAGGACTTTATCCTTTGCAACAATAATTTCCTCGTAATGCTCCTCCTTTATCTGCAAGCTAGATTTATCCTTTTTGAATTGATCATTAGTACCAAACATAGATTCTAAGGTCACAAGACCTTTGGGAATCTTATTTGTTCTTAGTTGAATAATCTGGTCTTCATATTATTCCTGCAATCTTTGCTAGTTTGGCTGTGTAAACTCAGCTTCTTCTCTTAAAAACTTAACAATATGTTGGTCAAATTCAAAAACTTGCCAGCAATCAGCATTGTTAGGGAAAATAGGTCTAGCATTTTTAGGGACAATAGGTCTAATAATTCAGCCCCTTACTGTTGTTGATTTCTGTTGGAATATCATACTGGGCTGCAATAGTAGCAAGCTTATCAACATGTTTGTTCTGATTTCTAGGAATGGACTATAAATTAAAGGCTTTAAAACATTCAATTAAATCCCATACAACATGCTTGCAGTTCTTTAACAAATCATTCTTAGTTGCTTGTACATTCCTAACTTGATTCACAATTAATTATGAATCATCATAAACTTGCAAATAGCTAACACCTCTTTTAATGGCTATCACTTCAATCCATTTATGAGGGCTTCATATTCAGCCACATTGTTTGTACAGCTAAAAGTAAATCTGAAAGAAGTATAATACCTTTTATTTGCTGGTGAAACCAGCATGCAACCCCCTCCTACACCCACTTTTCTGCGTGATCCATCAAAGAACAACTTCCAAACAACATTAGGTTGTTGTTCCAAATCTAAATCTGCATCTTTTTCCATGGCTGGAAGAAGATCAAAAATCTCCTGGATAACATAATTAACCAAACTTGGCTCCCCAATCTGTTCATATGAAATTCCTACATTGTCACTTGCCCAATCATCTAGCAGCATATCAAGAAACTTACTTGTGCTTGAGCCTCAAAAACCTCAGGTATTTCCTCTTGATCAAATAATATAATTTTTGATTCATTTCCAGAACTAGCCACATACTCTTCAACACATATTTTTGCAATTGGTTCTGAGGGTATAGTAACCTTAGTATCGTACCTTGTGTGGAATAGCATGTGAGTCCAATATGCTGATAGATAACCTCATATCTTAGCAGTAAATTCTCTTGACAAGCATATAGAGAAGTTAGGAGGCAAATCTATAATGTACACATCCATAGGAACCAAAAAACTAGGACACGCATGTAGTGTTAAATCTAAATCCCTTATAAACCCCATAGTTTCCATAGCTATTCCATCTAACTGTACTACCCCTCTTTCCAATGGTTCATACTTCAAGCCTAACTGGTCAACAATATTTTTAGGCATGATTGAACTAGTTGCGCCAGAATCAATCATGCAGTTATGGACTAAGTGTTGTCCTATAATAACAATTACATAAAATGGACTCTGGAGGAGGCTTGATTAACTTAGTTGATTGCTAGGATGAACTAGCACTTGTAGCAACTAGAACTTTAGGAGTTTACTGAGATAAAACTTCATCAGATAAGGTAAGTTTTTGTAATGCTTCTTGAAATAAATCTTTTTGGCCTGGAAGAGCCAAAACATCCCACATGGACAAGGGAACATTTTTCTTCTTCAAATGATCTACAATACTAAAGTTCTGAGCACTAACCTTTTAGTGTTGTTTTAAAATAACAGGCTTGTTTATGGTTTGAATTGACTATTCTTCTCCTTTCTGAGCTTGTAAATGATGCTTTGTTTGCTATTGAACTATGAAAGTAGGCTATTGCACTTGATCCTTTGGTTGTTGATCATTTCCAGCCTTTAGTTTTGACCTTGTTCCTACTGTTATAGGTCTCCATACTTGATTGGAGTAAAAACTTGCTGCTAAAACATAATCTTCATCACTAAAATTTACCATAGACATATCAGGGTTACCTTGCATTTGTGATTGATCATACTGTACACCTGATTGACTATTAGTTGGCTATCCTTTCAGCACATCTTGTCTTTTAGCTTCCAATGTATGAGGGAAATCCAACCAATAATGCCCATCATTGCATGTGTTGCACCATTCCGTTTCTTGCACATAATTATTTTGAGGAATTACTGTCAACTCCTTGGAAGTACTTGGAGTTGCATAATTGTATGCTTGGCTTGCCCTTGGATTGTAACCTCTTTGCTATCCTTGGGATTGCCTCAGCTGGTTTGAGCTTGAAGCTTTATTCAATGGCCTACTTTGCTGGTAAGAAGCTTGTAGAGGTCTATTGTATTGGCCCTACTGCCTCTTCAAATTTGTAATTTCATTACCGAAATTCTGTAATGTCTTCAAGATGCTGTCACTTGTATCCTTTAACTCCCTAATAGGAGCTGTGGCAGCATGTTCCTCTGCTACAACCTGCATATTTAATTCTGGTACTGGTGGAATAACCGTAATCGGTGGTATGACAACTGGTTGAATCTCTACACAATAAGGCATTGGAGGTAATTTTTTAGCTTGTATCAAGTTGTTTTCTGCTCTAACAACAACATCATAAGAAGAAGGTAAAGTATTACCTCCCATAGACTATATCATAAGTGCAATATCAGGGTTAAATGCTTTCAAAAAGAAAAGAAATGCATAGTCATCAGATGGTCTAACAAGTCTTGGAATTCTATCCCAAGTTTGTTGAAAATGAAAGTTGAAATCAGAAGTATGCTCATTGATATCTCTCTTAATAGTAGTTAACTTCTCAACCAAAGAGAAATTATAAGATCTATCTTCAAACTTACTGATCAAAATAGTACCTAACTCATCCCATGTACTAATAGAGTTAACTGGCAAACTTCTAAACCAGATCAATGCTTTACCCTTAAGTGAAGCTGCTAATAGTTTTAATGCTACATCATCATGAGTAACCTGGTGTAATCCAGATAAAGTAGTAATATCCTTAATGTGTTCAATTGCGGAAATATGGTTCTCACCATTAAAATACATCAAACATTTTAGTGTTGCTGGTGGAATTTCATGATGAACAACTATATGTAATGGGCTACCAACATTAAAGGCCACAAATGGCAAATTTTGAGCCATCTATATTGGTGGTACTTGCTACTGAACTGCAGTTTGCACCTGCTGCTGGACTACAGATTGCAAAATAGATTTGCTAACTTGTGTTACCTTTCTTTTATATGTTTTCAATCCTGGAGTAGTAGTGCCACTTGTGGATGCTATGGCAGCGAACTAATTTCTCGTTGATTCTTCAAAAATGGGTAATTATGATCCAGAATTGTTAATAAATCTTCAGGAAAACCAAAATCTTCAATTATTACCTCGTAGCTTTCAGAAATGGTAGTTTGAACCTCAAAGATAGGATTATCAAATAATGAAAAAAAAAATCCCCTGAGAAGAGAGGATGATTCTCCTGCAGATTGAGATGCTCTGTTTCTCCTTGCTGATCTTCCACCTCTTTTGCTAGGTTGTAACTCTTGATAAATGAAGCCTTCACTGTTGGCTCTTGTGGAAGTCCTCATTAAAATAAATCTATAACTAAATCTGCAGCTAAACCTTCAAACAGAATCACCGGGTGTTTGGTAAAATACCTTCTTAAAGGCATAAATACTGTTGTTCACACCAAAATAGCAATAAGAAATAATAACTTCAAAGAATTGTGTAGCAGTTCAGTCCCACCGGGCATGCAAAAAATTGTTGTCAAACAGGATTGCGCCTATAGATGGATGCAGAATCTAGCCATCCTATTGAAACATGGAAACATTCTCCTAGGTGGATTAGATAACGCATCTCTGGATTCTAGGTCGGTTCATGTTGAATTTGGGATATCACCTGATAATAACTTTTATGGTTTTGGGAAAAGGGAGAAGGAGAACTAAAAGATGAAAACTAAATAGGAAAGGTGATACACCAAAGATGTATGCATATTTATCAGAAATGTAAGACTGTACCTACAAAACACACATTACTAAGTTTCTGCAATGTTTTTACTTCTAACACCTAGGATGATCAAGAGCTTATTTTTAGGGTTTGATACCACTAATGGTAAAGATCTGATCAACAAACAGGTACTTTCTACAAAAGGATGATTCCTTATAACTCTAGAATAGGAATTTGAGTAATTCATTAATCTATCCTTAAAAGAGAAGAAACACTAAAATGCAGAAATTTAAGAAGAATAGATAGAAAAACTTAGAAAAGATGTATGCATAGTAAGGCCAAATTTATTATCACAAAAATCTGCAAAATGGTTTCAAAATATAAAAGGAAGTGTAAAGGAATGATATGTTCACTAATACAACTTCTCTCCCCAATTTTGAACCCTTTACAATGAAAAAGAAGTTCAGTAATATAGCCTCCAAGGCTAATTCCGAAAATAAAAACTCCCCCATAAAAGTGCCTCTAAAATAGATAGATCCCCTAAAATTTAGACCCAAATAATGCCTATAATACAAATTTCAAAAGCTTTCCATGATCTCTATGAAACCCTAAATATAAGGCATAAATCATGCCTAAAATCTAGCCCTAAGAAAATTCCACACTTAGTGCCCAAAATATTGGCTTAAAATAAGGAGTTGAAATCATTTTACAATATTTTTCCAATGTTTAAATTATTTGAATAAAAATCCAATATTAAGTATCAACCTAGCTATTCCAAACTCCTAACTGTAGAAATAAATCTCTAAGTGTATAAAAATGCAAAGTGGGGAAAGTCGACATGACTATTCGACCCACTTGCAACATGATGCAAAAATAGAGGAGCAAGGTGGCACTGCTGTCATTTTCAGCCTACATGAATTGACATTTGCATTGATGGCATTGAATGCAATTTCTTGGAGGACTCCAAATTCCCAAAGGCATATCTTAATCTTTGAAAACTGGTGTTATGTCTATCTTTGCAGAGAAGAAACAGGAAGAAAATGAAAACCCCAACTCGACCTTGCCAAAATTTTCCATGAAGTTCAAGCTCTCAATAGATGGAGCTCTCTGTTATTGATGTATCCTCTCACTGGCATGTGTTCTATACTAAGAGCTTAATATTATGAAGGCTTGGTTCTCATTAGTTGACTGGCATTTTGATTTGATGTCTTTGTTCGCTGTGTTCTCATCTTCGAGCTCGGCCTTGAATGATGGAGTCTTCAAGAATGAGTCTGGATAACTCTTGGAATTACCTATCATGCAACCACATATTTTCTTATGTGTGACTATGGCTAAACATTTGAATTCATCTCTTACCTTGTGACTAATACTCAGTTTTGGTTCTTTTTCTATGCTTTGACTTTGAATGAGCAGCTCCCGGTTATGAAAACATAGCCCTCCACTGTGAGTTGAGTTTGAAAGTTCGAGCATGGCCTTGAATGATGGTGTGACTCACCCTCAAGTTCTACATTATTAATAGTCATGGCTTTGACTGCAGATTTCTATTACCTTCAAATCTATAAGTCGTGACTCCGCTGGGTTTTCTTTTTCGGTTATGGATTTAGAACTATGAGATCAACCCACCTGATTTTGAGCTTCCTTTTATAATTCATGGTTGACTGTTACTTCAACATGAATTTTTGAATAAATTCATGACTCATCTTTGAGTTTCAGCTTGGGTTTAGAACTATGAGTCCACATGCGACTAAATCTTGTCCTTCAACTGGTAAGTTTTTAATCCTCCTACAAATTATAAGCATGAAACTTATGTTCACATAGTCCACTCTTGACGTGGGTTCTCTCTAATTGATAGTGCATCTTTGAACTTGAGCTAGGGTTGTAACCTGGGTCTTCTCTCCACCGCAAGCTTGGGCTTGGTCTGGAATGTGGCTGAAAGATATGGAGTTTTTTTACTTGTTCTTGAAGCTCGGCCTCTTCCAGCTACATCTTCAGACATGTCCCAAACTCATGGTGCATAAAAGAAATTAAGATTCAAACTTAGGCTCCATCTACAATTCTTAAAAGATAATTTATCCTGTCCTTTTTACTTTTAGTACTTTCTTTTTCAAACTTTCTCCATACCTTTTATTTATAAATCTGAACTTAAGCAAAAGTTAGTGATAAAACATTGTAATATCAGTATCTCTTTGTCTAAAAATGAAACCCATGTTGTTGCTTGGTGCCGCCATCGTAGCATATAAATGAGCTTCATTTTGACTTATGTTCACTTTTATTTGTACTGTTGTCGGCAGCTTTAGAACATCTTTGTCTTCTTGTTTCTTCATCTTTCGGTTGCACATAAAAAATGATGTTTTGTTTACACAAAATAAAACCTACTTTGTTTCCTGCCCGTAAAGTACATCTTTGTTCATTTTTTTTTTACTTTACTGTCAACATTGTTACTTCCATAACTTGGCTGTAGATGTATATTTGACTTTGTAAATCTTGTAAAAAAAAAACATTGAACTTACAGCTTGATAAAATGAATGCATAATACAGTCCACTGTCAACACACTTGGAAAAAACTAGTCATTCATTTCTATCAATACACAGTCAAACAAAATCAGCTCCATAAAAATAAATTAAAGCTTCAAAAACTCACTACATTAAAGCTCCTATAGCATAATCACTATTTTTTAAAATGAAATCCTTTAGTTGATTTCCTTGAAAAACTTGTAATGTGCATATGACTTGGTCCTCATTTTGATTGTTCTCATCTTTCTACCACTATTGATACATATTGATATCATACTTAGAAAAATCAATCATACCTTCTTCCAATCATTTCTTCATGCTTCCATTTATATTTATCTGATGGCACAATCACTTTGGTACTTGAATTCAATACTTGAAAACATAGAACATTCTACAACTTACTGGCATAAATCACCAGGCTTAAAAATGATTCTCTTTTGATGCTGAAACTGAATTCTTTAAAAATAAATGCAATAAGATATACAATTCTTGTTTATTATCAATGAAGTTTGAGCACAGACTCATGACATTTAAAGATACATTTTGGTAAACATTTTATGATGCTTTAAAAAAATGCAATTTTGTAGTATTCTTTTTGCAATCAGCAACAATTAGTGATGTTGTTGAATTTGTATTTTTGAATCAGCAAAGATATATTGTATCAGTATTTATGAAACTGCACTTTGCAATTTGATCTTGACTATTTGTAATCTTGGCACTTTTAGTAGCATTTCAGCCTATTTTGCATCTCTTTTCTCTGATTGTGAAGTTGAAACCAGTCAGCTTGAAACACTGCAAAATATTCTGTTTAAACTTTCAAACAACAATGTTACGCACTTGTTAGATTAGTGAACTCCATAAACAATTTTGTTTATAAAAATTCCAAAATGACAGTTGTGAATCAACATTCAGACCATTATTTTCATTAAGTCCCTCTGTGAATACTTATGCTTTTTCATCCATCACTTAGATGCCATCTGCTATGACCTAGTATCTTTTATGACATCACTGATCATTATGGTATGAAAAACTAACTGAATGTATCTTTGTTGACTCCACCTTTTGCACTTGTTCATTCTTTCCTGCACACACATCTCTTATAACAACAATACTGATATTTCATTCTGTGTATGCCTACTATTATAGAATGGATATCATTGCTTCATTTTTCATAGCTTTTACTTAGAATGATAACACTCAGAACAGTAATGAGCTGAAGTACTTATGTGGTGTCAATTGATGATTGAACTATGTGTATATGATTTTCCATCTCTTATTTATCTTGCAAGTCTGCTTCTTTGTTTGTTGTCACATCTTTCATTTAGGAACACTCTGCATCATTTCATTTCATATGTAACTCTTATAACAACATTGCTATTATTCTGTTGTGTCTTCTTTTCTTTCCTGCATATCATACTTTAGAATTTGTGGACATCTCTCGCTTGCACACAATCAGTTCTGAATCCCTATGTTAGGTTGATGGATTCAATCAGCAAATCCATGTCTATATGTAAATGTCATGTGAGATGACATTTATGTATGAATGTGGGTTTGCTGATTAGATTTATTGACCTAACATGTGGATGCCCTATTTTTTTTAAAATAGCAATCCCTTTCTAATGCAAGATAAAAACTATATGCAATAAAAGGTTTCATAGAACTATGTCCCTTTGATACTTAATTTAGTTATTGTATATGTATACCTTGTTATTGCATTTGATGTTTACTTAGTTGATATGCAGTTTTGAAAGTGATGATAATAGTAGTATGTTGTTTGTATTTCATGCATTGCTTAGATCCAGTTGGATCTAACACCATTAAATTCTCTCATGATGCAGGTAAAAATACAAAAGAAATAGGATGAGATAAGGCAGAAGTCATGAGGATCCAGATGATGTCATTGCTCAACCGCAACATGTAGAAGACTAGCTAACAACAACCATATGATAAGGAAATGAATGGGACCCCTACTTCATACTACTAGCATGCTTCTTTTTAACTTTCAGTATTGTATATTTTCTCAGTATTCTCAACTGAAAGATGTAACCTATAAAGGAGTACTTGATTATTGCATTCATTTTGAATGTTCAATGTAATTATCCATTTTTGAATTTGAAAGTTTAAATTAGATCAATACTTAGAGAACAACATAAGTCTTAACATGAATGCAATAATAAGATATTTGTCTTCAATATCTGAATAGTAGTTTGAAAGGATGTACCTTTATGCAAGTCCTTTTTTTTGCTTATAGTTGCTAGGCTACATGTATACTTTCTCTTTTGAATTTGAACAATTTTGCAACTTTAAGAAAACAACTATGAAATTCATAATCCAATGTAAGATATCAAACAATTTATCAATTTAGTGCAATTAAAATGATAACACATACATCACACTTGTCCAGAAGGAGAGAAGTAACAAGTAAGGGAGAGTACATACAAAGGAAAGAAAATTGCTGACAAGAAGACATCAAAGGAAGGAGAACAATAAAAGGGAGAGAGTTTGACACAGAAGGAGAACACATCACATCAGAGAAAGAAAGATTCTACATCTATCCAGTAAAGGGATTGAAGACAGAAAGAAATCTGCAAGAATCAAATGTAAGCTATTTGAGCTTATCGATAGCCAAACATTTGTAATAGTTACATTAGGAAAGCTTGATGAAATTGTATATTTCATATTGTATTAACAATAGTATAGTATGATAATGTAGTATGTTTCCATCAATGCCAAAGGGAGAGATTGATGACATGTAACTGATTGAATGTTTGATGATTTTAAGTTGATGATCATGCAAGGCATTAAATCAGTTAATGTATTGTATTGTCATTGATATCAACTTGATATAATTTGTATGGTCATAGAAATACTGCCAAAGACTTGAAAGAACCTAAGTGTAAAAGGATATGCTTTCAGTAATGCATATAAGTCAAGTATTCACACAGTGACTATATACACCAACGGTCAGAGTTAAATAGAAAAGTCACAGTGTTACCCGACGAAGAAATGCACAACATTACCGATGAGGAAAGCACAGTGTAAACCGACAGACATAGTTTCAGTGTTGCCTAAGAAAAAATAAAAGGATGAAGATCCTGATGACAACTTAAGTCACATTGACGAAATATTCAGTTGTAACTGACGACTAACTGAAGTGTTGACTGAAAGAATAGAGAGTTCAGAAAATGACAAAATGCTTAGCTGTCAAGAGCTATAAATAGACCTAACTGATACTTATCATTGTTTTAATCAACCAGATAAAGCAGATGATAAGTAATTGATTTAAAGTTGATTTGTCTAGTTGGCAAGAATATCTCTTTGAGATAAAACTAGAGTTTTCTTTAAATCTTATTGGCGAGAATTGTGGATCATGCCAAGAATCAAGAAAGCAAGGAAAAGGTAAATCATGTCTATAAAGAGACAAACCCAATTCATTATGAAAGGGGGATGTGTGAAGAAAACAAGAGAAGAGGAAAGATGCTAAAGAAAATATGAAGAAAAAGAAAGTCTTCATTCAATCCTGATCAACAAGCTAGAGAAAGAGCTAGATTCTGCAGACACCAATGAACAGTGAGACAACATAACAGAGCATAACTATGTGGAGCAAGGTATAAGAATTATTACATTTATCAGAGAGGTAATGGACTTATAATAGATCTAAAATTCTACAATTAAGTTGTATGTATGAATAGATCATTAGTGTTTCAGTTTAACCATTGAAGCATCAAGTCTCTAAACTGAGCAGGACTTAAAAGTCTTTTACAATTGAGATACATCCCAAGGAGTATCAAAAAGTTTGATCATGAAAGTGGCATTGGACATGCCTGATACCTATTGACAGGCCAAGAGAGTTTTATCAAGGATGGTAGCATTAGATACCAGATACTAGGTGACAAACTATCTTTAAATCCTGTTCCACGCTCACACCTAATAGTGTGTTTGTAATCTTTAAAAGGGTTGGCTCCTAACAGGGCTCACTTCAGAAGAGTGAAAATTTGGGGTACCAATCCCAATGGTTTTTCCCCTAACAGGGTTTCCACGTTAAAAATCCATGTGTCATGTGTTAATGTTTTATTACTTTATTGTTTTACATTTCACATATGCAATTTTGGATTCATCGGTATACTCTGCTTATTTACTATGTTTCGGTAAATAGTTTACTGCTTATCGGTAATCATACAGAAGAGAGATTTACAAAGCAATCTGACAAGTAGAAAAATGATATAAGTATTTCAAGGCATAAATCTTGTAGGATAGAAGATAACTAGAGGCATAATTTGTGGTTATAAGTTTTAAGGGTTGATTTAAGGATTAATTTTTGAGGCCACTGATTCACCCCCCCTCTCAGTTATTACTAACAGTCATCATATTTTTCCTTCAAGTTGTCTACCCTACCTTTTTGCACATGTATGTCTCCACTATAGATTAGCTTCAAATTTTCCCAAACATAAAAGGTAGTCTCAACTCCATGAATGCTAATATACTTAGTATCAGACAAGTTACTTACAATTGCTTCCTGTGCTTGTATATTCTCCTATTGCTCCTTCAATTTATTTGCATCGAGAATCCCAATAGGAACTGTACATCTTGTTTCCACATGATTCTAGAACTATGGCCCCATGCCTTTTAGATAGATCTATTGGAGTTGATGAAAAACTATCAACCCTACAGCTCCCAAGAATCACCTGCATGCAAACACCTATCATAGAAAGAGAGAAGCAAAAGATATGGAGGCCAAAAACAATAGATCTGTAAAAGAGGAAACATCCTCAATTGATTCAATAATATAATATAAAATACAAGATGATTTCATATCAATCAAAATTAATTTTCAAATACAAAGAGATCAAACCTTATAAAAGGTGATTGAAACACTAAAAATGGGAGAAACGTAAGCTGCATGATAATAATTAATAAAGAATTAATTATTATATGCCTAAAGTTTAGCTTAAGTGAACTAGAGATAATAAGTGAATTTAATAATTAAATCAGAATGATTCAATTAATAAGTGAATTAACGTATTACTATAACACCCCCCTTAAGATAAACTTAGGGAGAAGATAAAAAACCTAGAAACAACAACTGAAAGCAGGAAATGTGTCCCGATAACATGGCCTAATCAGGTAACCAAGTACAAAAATCTATGTAAAGAGGAGAAAAGGAGAAAACCCAGTGGGAAAAACCCCTCTCTGAAAAAGATGAAGACTAGTGAAGGACTGAAGAAAACTCTAAACTAGAGAATGTACCATAAAATATGAACAAAGGATGAACATGAAGAACACCACTAAAGCATGAAGCTGCAAACACAGTCGATGAATAATAGTTGGAACCTCCACTGTTGAACATGATTAGGTAGAGAAGATTGTAATCTATATGAGTGGCCTCAAATGACACTGCTCGAAAGAATGACAAACAAGACAAACATCGAAACTTGAAGATACAGATGGAAAAAACACCAAAGTCTGAAGAGATGATCAAAAGATGGAAGGATACCTCCAAAATAAGAATGAAGAAGTGTCCATATGGTAAATGATCCATCTCACTGAAATGCATAGGTACCCAGCCACTACTAGGCAATTTTAAGTTTTAACTGACTCTACTCGACCTAGGTGTCAAATATAGAAAATCCTTAATCTGCATTAATCATACATTATATTTAATTCCTAAATATCTATTGGCTAAATAAACCCTATGATTGAATTAATTTAATTATAAAGTCCTAGCACTTTAATTAAATTAAATTCATCCTCTTTAGCTAAGACACATAAAAGTGAATTAAATAATATTTAATTATTAAATAAATATCCTCATTTCAATAATTGAGTTTAATTATTCAGATAATTGAGAAAAAACAATTATGAGGTCATATTCTATTTTATTAATTAAATATTCTCTCAAAATCTTTCTTCTGATCAGAAATAAAATCTTTCAATTAATTGTGCTTTAAAGAGAGAAAATAATTAAAATCAAATAAAACAGTTAAAATCAGAAAAAAGAAAACAGTTAAAGCAAAGGGAAAACAATTTATTGATTTCTTTTAAATAAAGCTTTCTAATTTAAACTGGCTTTTCTATCTATTTTATTTCAAAGAGGAAATTGTCTATCCTGATCACCTCTGAGTCTATAAAAGAACTCTCATTCCTCATTCAAAACCCCTGGAGAAAATATGCATTATTAGAATACTAAATTGTTCCTACATTTTTATCATCTCATTTCTAGTTAAAAGCTTTCATTTGCAATAGAGTAATTTCAATTTCTAGAATAACTGCATTGAAATCATGTCTTAGATTAATCTTGCATCTTTCAATTCTAGTTCTGAGAGCTATTTCAAAACCCCGTCTGGATAGAAGGCAATAGGTCGAATCATGCAGACAGGCAGGATGAATAATCTCATATTCATTCTTGTGTGTATCTGATGAAGAAGGACTACGTTGAAGTGTATGGTTGATTGACAAGGCCAAATTTACCACATACATTTCTGGTGCCCACCGTGGGGTAGAACATCTATTTCTATCATCGCATTTGAATTAGTTTTGAAAATCTTGGGATCATGTTTGTACTATGATTTTGTAGGTAAAACAACGCATTTCATCTTTGTTTTAGCATGGAGCAAGTTCAAAAATTTCTTCTATCTTCTGTCTATTATTTTCTTAATGTTTTTGAAGCTCTTATTTTGAGCCAAATCTGACTACACCATTGCGTTCAGAACATCATTTTGGTTGAAAATGACTGTAAACATGCCTATACTTGTCAAAAGTTGAATCTGTGGCAAAAAGATTTTGCTCAAAGAGGCCATACAACATGTTGCATAGAAATTGAGGCAGATTTCAAATTTTTCTACACGAAGCCCGACACAGATTTAAAAAAAAAAAAATTGAAAAAAATCTGAAAATAAAAAATAAAAAAAAAAATGGATTTTTTTCACTATGTTAAATTTGACGGTAGTCAAACTGTCATTCCCCATGACCTTCTGTGACAGGCACAAAACCATCAAATTTAAACTCGTAGGTTGATGACATCAGCAGGGTTTGAAATTTTTTTAACCTTCACCATTGAGCTTTTTGAATTTGCAGTCTAACTTTAAATGATCATATCTTGCTCATTTTAGGTCCAAATTGAGTGCAATTTTTTTTTATTTTGGGTAGAATTGTCTGAAGATTTCTGGGTGTTTCTTAGTTTCTAGATTTGGTTCACAGATTTATCATAAATTTTAGGTTTTTATCACTATACCTATCTAATCCTCTATTTTACAGCTTCCAAAGCCTCGTACGGGCTCATACGGTAACATCTTTAAGTGTAATTTTTTTTGAAAGTGCGTTATTTTCTGTCTACTTTTTGAATATGTGATTTTATGATTTTTGGATTTTGATAATGTGGACTAATCTTTGGTTTTTATTTTCATGTGATTATCTTTTGCGTATAGACTAACAGTGGTTTTCCGGACACTGAGATAAAGAAAAGAAATCATAAACTTCTAACGTGTTTATTGCAGGATGCTGATATGAAGAAAGACATTACAAACTACTAATGTGTTTATTGCAGGATGTTTGTCAAAGACCTTGTGTGTTTTCACAAATTCTCATGTCTGTTTTTAGTAGTTAGAACACACTTCGATTGGTGCTTAAAATGAATCATTGTCTTGCGTGATTGAAGTGTTTTCTAGATTGTAATTCCAAGAATTACATGAACATATCCTCTCCCCTCGCCTTTATGGATCTTGGGTGTAAGACAAATTCATGTGATTCTTCTAAAGTGGCTACCTCCCGAGAGCTTTAGCAGAGCCGGTGAGAGTGGATGCCCAACCGGTAACAGGCTAAAGCCAAACCCTTCCGAACCGGTATACAAAAACTGCTATTGTGATTAATGTCACAATAGACAGGTGTGAATTCATTGTGGCAACCAAAATCTCCTCCAGTACTCAAGTGGTGTGTTAAAGTCCCTACATTGTTAAGGTGAAAGCCTTGCTTTTCAAGGATTGGGAGAGCCCCCTTAATTGGGAAAATGATTTGATCACAACCACCTGAATGGATGCCCTTACTACAAACTATTGTTCTAATTTCCAAAAACCCTCTATCTGTTGGTGCGGAAGGTCAGAGATTGACTAAGACGCCCCAACCCTCTTACGGCTCTTAGTAGAGACAACAACCCTTTGGGAAGTAATTCCTTGGGGGTTCAAAGCTTGGTGTGCCTGAGAAGTGAGTGTACATGTAAGGAGCTCATGCCTCCAAGCTTCTAAGTTGTCCGCTAAGAGTAGGCATAGCTAAACTTTGGTTCAAGTGGGGATTCAACGGATACTATCCTAGTTATCCTAGGATTGTGATGTTTCTGTTCTAGTACTACAAACATTCTGTTTAATGTGTTTTTCATGGGTGTATCAATTGAACAATCAAAACTATCGTCAAAACACACAAACTGTCAATCTTGAACATGTCCAAAACAATCTGTAACTCAAACTATCTGTCAGAAAACAACATGATTTTATCTTGGGAAATGCAATCTGGTCTCAACTGTCTGATTCTAGTGACGTTCATTTGTCAAAATTTGCATAGTTTCACGTGACATTTTGCAATCTTCGCATCATTACCTAAGGATCTTCACGTGATACGATAGAAAAATATCGCGCGACATTTGGCAATAGTGCTATTATTTTGTCACTTTTTCTTCACCAGTCTAGTGTCGTTCTTCGCGCGAGACTGCAAAGTTTCACGTGCGTCAGTGAGAATCTTTGCATGAGTCTGAAGCCTTTTTTTCCAAAAAAGCAAGCTAATTCCTGTCAGTCAAACATACTTTTGTCAAATCTGGTCTCTGATCTGGGTCTATTTTTCTACCCTCTATCTTCACACAGTCTAAAACTTGGTTTCTTGGGTTGAGAATTATGTGATTCTTTCTTAAACTGGTCTTGTCTCATATCTTTTGGTCTATTTCTACTATGTTTTCATGCCTTGTGTCACAATAGTCATCTCTTGGCTATTCTAGCCTCATCTCTGACGATTTCCACCAAGGATACTTCACCCTTTGGAACTTTCTGTGCATTTACTTTGAGACAGTTTCAAGTTTGATCCTAATTCACATCCCTTGTTCAAACTTTCTCTATGATTGTCACAACTCGAAGTGGCAAAAAATTTCCTTTAATCAATCAAGATAAATCTGTGCTTTCCACACCATTACTGGCTACATCTAGTGAGGAATCATCTCGATCTCCTTCCCTGGTACTTCAACCTTTCATCAAACGGTCATTTCCAGTGGATTTTAGTCAGGTTTGAAGTCCTTTATTCCAAGAAGACCCAAATTCTGAGAACACTCAATCTTTTCATACCGAGTCTTTACACATTTAACCCTTGCATTCTAGCAAGATGGCAGATCATGACCAATCAGGTGAGGCTAGCAGAGCTGACCTCTTTAAAACTTGAGGTAAGTCCCATTCTCAAGACCCCCCTAATGATGTGGAAATAGAAATAACTCAAGAAGAGATTGCACAGGCTCGTGCTAATAAATATTTCCATAGGATGATGGGAGTTCTCCTAGCTAAGGAGAAAGAGAAATACATTCTCAAACTAGCCAATCAAGGGGCTAAGTTACCCTCTAGCTATGATGTAGAAACACTTGTTGAGAAAGAGGAAGAAACTAAAAACTCCCGCTTGCGTAAACAAGTGCAAACTATGCAAGAACAACTCTCTCAACTCTTGAAAGAGAAAGATAAACGTATTACTCAATTCATATTGGACAACATTTGTCCATTCCCATTTGATAAGAGCTATGCATGTCTCCTTTTCCCAAAGGAGTTGAACTTCCCAAATATGACAAATACTTGGGTACATCTGACCCCCAAGATCATTTGAGGGAGTTTGGTTCCCTCTCTATGGAGTTTATAGATGACACAACCTACCTCATGCATCTTTTCCCATGTAGTTTGGGAGGGTCAGCTATGGAGTGGTTCTCTAGACTACCAACTGGCATCAAATTTTTTGACAAAATTGCCAATTTATTTCTACAACACTATTCTCACAACATCCAACATCCGGTTCATATTTGAGATCTTTGAAACTTGAAACAAAATCATGGGGAATCCTTGACATTTCTCCAAAGATGGAGACAAATTTATACACGATATTCTCGCAAGATACCTGAATCCAAAAAGTTGGACATCTTTCTCAATAATCTTCTCACCAACTTTGGGTACCAAGTATAGCTGCAATGTCCTCTAACCTTTGATGACATGATTAAACAAGTTGTGAGAATTGAGACATTTATGATCAAGAAAGGGGAATTGACCTTACACAAGGAAAATAAATAAGGGTCTTCCTCCTCAAGCAAAGTTAAATCCAAATTTCCCAACAAGAATCAAAATGTTGTGAATGATGGAGTTGTAGACAATGTGACTCCTAATCCTTCCAAGGCTTCCTTTAATCTCGCTACCACAATGCAAGCAGCCAAAGCCACTGAATAGGCTGTGACAGATTCCAAACTAAGTACTTCACAATTTTCTGGACCTAAACCTTGGGCTCCTAGACCCAAGCATGAATTCAATCCTTTAGGAGAACCTCTTGATGCAGTTTACAAGACTCTCTTGGACAACCATTTACTCACTCCACTAGATAATTCATGACCTTATGATCTGCAACCAAGACCCTCTTGGTGGAATGAATCCGCTTATTGTGATTTTCACCAAAACAAAGGTCATAAAATGGCTACTTGTCTTAAATTGCGGCATAAAATCTAGGATCTCATTGATAGTGAGGTTATTGTTGTGGGAGGTCACAATAATAATTCTAATCACCAAGCTTTCAAAGACCCATTTCCTCCTCATGGAAAAGGTGAATCATCTAAAAGAAAAAATATTGATGCCAAGGTCAACTATACATACACCAATAACGAAAATTTCATTAATATGGTTGAACCTGTTGATACTGAATACTGTAATGTCATCATTCTCAAGGGAAGGGAAGATACTTCCAAATCCAATACAACTTTCATTTTGCAAGGGTCTACGCCTCAGTCTTCTAAACAAGAACAGTCTCAAGTCAGTGCTAATGTTGTTACTTGATCTCACACTAAGGTCATTCTCAAAGGCCCTAAGCCTTCTATGTCTACATCAACTCAACCTTCAGACAAGGCTAAGGTTGACTCTGCCAATAAGAACCCAAAATTGGGTTCCTCATCTAATGCTGCCAATTACAACATTCTCGATCAATTACAACGTACTAATGCTCAGATCACTATTTTTGAGCTACTAAAAATCTCCCCTTCTCATAGAGAAATCCTAGACAAAGCCCTCACTGAGGCAAATGTCCCAAAAGATCTTGATCTCAACCGGTTTCAATCCATGGTAGGTCACTTTACCTCCTCCCATTATTACTCTTTCTCTGAGGAAGATGACCATTCTTTGAGTCACCTGCATAATAACCCTCTGCACATTGAAGTCATGATAGGTCCAAAGCGTGTTCATCGTGTTCTCATAGATAACAACGCTGGCCTCAATATTTTCTCTGCTAGTTTCCTTACTGAGTTGGGCTACGACGAAGACTACATTGATGCCCACAAAAAGATTACTATTAAGGCCTATGATGAGGAAGAACGTAAATCCAAGGGGCTAGTTGTGTTTCCAATCAGAGTTGGCCCTATTGAACAAGATGTTATCTGTCAAGTGCTTGATATCCCTTTGGCATACAATATTCTGTTAGGCAGGACATGGATCCATGAAATGTAGGTTGTCCCTTCAACATACCATCAATGCATTAAGTTCCCATTCCAAGGATCTGAAGTGACTATACCTGCTAATACACGCTATGATTGCAATGCCCTCACAAAATCTATTGATATCTTTGTGCCTACCAATAGAGAATCTATTGAACTCCTTGAGACTAAATTAAAAGAAATGAAAAAGAGCTTGACACTCAAAGAAATTGACATGGGAGGATATAAGATTGAACCTGTGCTATCTATTACATCTCTGCCTTTGTCTCCACATTCTTTTGGGAGCACTAAACCTTCTATGGTTCCTCCTCCAACAAAATATGGTGGTACTTTTGTACAAGCCATAGAACCATTAGAAGAAGAAGCTAAAAATAGAGCTATCAAAGCTTGGATCTATAAAGGAGAAGACAATTCTGAACAAACTACTCCCCCTTATGACATAAAACCTAAGTAGTATGGAAAAGGTCTATCTATTATGCAATGTTTTGGCTACAAAGGAAATGGTCCTATAGGTGCAAATCATAAGGGATTGATCGCACCACTTGAAGCTATTGGCTGCAGAACACGTGACTCTACAGGTATAGGCTTCAAGCCACTCACATTTCAACTGGGGATAAGCAAGTTTGTACCTCAAGAGGATAAACAAAAAATACTTGAAGAAACATCTAAAATTGAAGAATTTGAAGATAGTTCTAATCAAGATAGTTTTCCTTATCCTATTCCTCCAGACTTGGCGGTATTCTTTGCTGAGCTAGATGACTTTATCCCACGTGTCAGTATGGTAGAAATTGACAGTGATTCTAATGACACCACTTCCTTCGATCCATTAACTTATGAGGAGTGAAAATAAATACATACTCTAAATCCAGGTCATCAAGGTGATTTATACATACCACCACACTTTCAAGAATAGTTTGAACAAGAATCCCAGTCACTTCTCACTACGCAAGAAGTAGATAGGTCAAAAGGTGCTCTTCTGACCATAGTAGAGGTTCTGGGTAGAAATCATCCCAACTGGGGACAAAGGGTTGATTTCACTCATGTTCTTGACATGACACCTAATGATGAAATGGACTCTCATGAATATGAGTTCAACAACTTCTCTTATGCCACCTCTGAAAGAGATACAGATACAGTTCACACATATGAAAATCTTCTCAAAGTAGGTGAAGGGTCTAGTGTAGGGTCACACGAGTCCAACTCCGTAGATGTTAACATGTCATCTACTATGGTCGCTAGGAATCAAAGGAATTTGACTATACCTTTGGATGAGATCGCTTTAGGTCTCGACTTTCTTGTCCATGCTTTTGATAATTATACTGTGAACACACTTGAACCCGTCACTTCTCTTTCACTTTTCCATCCTAAGCTTATAGACTGGAACTCTACCTCCCCATCTAATGAAGTCATTACATTCCAGAATGATTATTCTCTTGTGTGTTACCTACACGCTGTCGAACATGTAATGTCCTCTACTAGCGAAGAAAGTATCAACATGACTGAGGCTGACATCAAGTATCTTAGTCACAAAATCAAAATAAGAAAAAATAGGCACTCTAATGGTGAAAACCACATTGTGACTATATTAGAGCCTAAAAAATTCAAAATAAAGGATGTTTCCAAGGGTGAAAACCTCTCTGAGGCGCCCGAGGATGAGATACTTGATGCGCTTCCGAGTCATTTTCAGGAATGATCATTTGTGCTTATTGAACCAACTCGACCTATCAACTTGGGTATAGAGGATGAACCTCAGATCATTCACTTGGCACAATCACTATCAGAGGCAGAAAGAGAGGAATTCACTACATTCTTCTAGAGTAAAAAGATAAAATTTGCATGGAAATATTCAGACATGCCGGGATTAGACCCTAATCTAGTCATGCATCATTTGTCCATTGCACCAGGTGTCAAGCCTATTAAGAAAAAGCTTCGCAAAATGAATCCACATGTGGCTCTACTTGTCAAAGCTGAATTGGAGAAAATTCTTAAGGCAGTATTTATCAGAGTAATTGATTATGCAAAATGGATCTCTAACATTGTTCCAATATCAAAACATGATAAATCTATCCGAGTCTATATAAACTTTAGAGACTTGAATCTGGCATGTCCTAAGGATGACTTTCCATTGCCCAATATTGATATGATTGTAGATATGATAGAAGGGTATGAAATGTATTCACTAATGGATGGTTTCTCTAGCTACAATCAAATAAAAATCATGCTAGAGCAAGAAAAAACTGCTTTCACATGTGCATGGGGCACTTTCTATTGGAATGTCATGCCCTTTGGACTCAAAAATGCCAGTGCTACATAGCAGAGAGATGTCACCACCATATTTCATGACATGATGCACAAAACGATGGAGGATTATGTTGATGACACTTTAGCTAAGAGCATGTACCAAAAGAAACATCTTGCGGATCTAGGTCCTATACTAGATCGCATGGAACAATTTAGTCTGAGGCTCAATCCTAAGAAATGCGCATTTGGCGTAACATCTAGAAAATTGCTTGGCTATATTATCTCTACCAAAGGCATCGAAGTGGATCCTACAAAAGTACAAGCTATCATAGAAATGCCGCCATCGAAGAATATCAGACAAATGAGAGGACTTCAAGGCGGACTACAGTCTATCCGTCATTTTATCTCACAACTGGCAGACAAGTCACAACCATTCACCAAGAATTTACACAAGGGTGTGGCTTATCAATGGGAAAAAGAATGTGATGAAGGGTTCACACAAATCAAATAGTACCTTGTGAACCCACCAATCTTGATGCCTCCTATTCATGGGAAGCCACTGATACTTTACATTTCTGCTACGGATACATCATTGGGTATCCTATTGGCTCAATAAGATCAACACAACAAAGAAAGGGCTATCTATTACATTAGTAGAACTCTGGTCTCATATGAAACAAAATATTATGCTATAGAGAAGGCTTGCCTTGCAGTGGTATTTACTTCACAAAAACTGTGGCACTACATGCTGGCTCATACTACACGCCTAATTGCTAAAATTGATCCTCTGAAATATTTGCTTAATAAAGCTACCCTCACATGTAGACTAGCTAAATGGGTCATGATTCTTAGTGAATTTGATATTGAGTATGTAGAAAGAAAATCCATTAAGGGACAGGCAATAGCATATCAATTGGCAGAAGCACCTCTAGTAGATCATCAACCATTGCACATTGAATTTCCAGATGAGTCCATATTACTTCTCACACATCGATCATGGACTATGTTTTTTGATGGTTCATTTACCCAATAGGGGTCAGGTGCTGGGATATTGTTCATCACACCTCAAAGGTACACTTTACCAAAAGCATATAAGATGTTGTTTCCTTGTAAAAACAACATTGCTGAGCATGAAGCCTTAATCAATGGTATGAAGATTGCCCTTGAGTGGAGAGTAGATGAAATTAATGTCCTTGGAGATTCATAGTTAGTCATCAATCAAGTAAATGATATCTATCAGACAAAGGATGACAAGTTGGTGCCTTATAAACAGTTGGTTGATGACCTCAAAAAGTATTTTAATCACATCACATTTCAACAAGTTCCAAGGGCAGATAATAAAGTAGCAGATTCCATGGCTACTCTTGCCTCCATGGCTACTCTTGCCTCCATGCTACAGATGCCAGAAAATGATTTTCAACATGAATTCCTAGTGGAGACGTTACGCTACCCATCCTATGATTCCCTTGATTCTCAGATGATCTATTCTATCATTAGACGTGACTCATCTCGCTACCATCATATCTTTTCCTACCTTCATGACCAGATTATTCTAGACACTTACACCCATAATGAGAAACGTCACTTAATCCGCAGTGCTTCACATTTTTTCATCATAGCTAACGACTTGTATAGACGCAGTCTAGACGGTACCCTCCTTAGGTTTTTAGAACCCGATGAGTCCAAACATGCATTAGTAGAGGTGCATGAAGGCATATGTGGGTCTCACTCTAATGGCCTGACATTGGCCCGTAAACTTATTAGAGCTGGTTACTATTGGCCAGATATGGAAAAAGAAGCTACACAGTTTGCTAAGTCTTGCAAACAATGTCAACTACATGGTAATCTGATTCATGCTCTAGCCAAGGAACTTATTCCCTTCATTACTTTCTGGCCATTTCAACAATGGGCCTTGACTTGGTGGGTCAAATTTATCCCTCATCCTCAAATGGGCATAAGTTCATAATCACAGCTACAGACTATTTTACCAAGTGGGTGGAGGCAGTCCCTCTCACCGTTGCCAACAACAAATCAGTAGCTATGTTCATTCTCAACTACATCATCTGTAGGCATGGTGTACCCTCAGCAATAATCACTGATAATGGGGGGAAATTCAAAAATAAGGATTTGATAGAGCTATCCTCTAAGTTTAAAATTACTCAGCATTGGTCTTCCATCTATTATCCTCAGGGTAATGGACAGGCAGAAGCATCCAACAAGACAATCCTTAAAATCCTGCATCGCACAGTACATAAATCCGAATGAGATTGGCATCTCTGGATCAATCCAGCTCTCTGGGCATACAGGACAAGCATAAGAACACCAATAGGGGCTACTCGCTATGCTTTGGTTTATGGAACAGATGTTGTGTTACGAATTGAGGTTGAGATTCCTTCTCTGTGAGTCTCTCTGAAAGGCCTCATTACTGATGAAGATAATAGAATATCTTAGCTACAAGAGCTAGAACTACTTGATGAATGTCGACAAGTGGCATTCGATCACCTTAGAGCATACCAGAAAAGGATGTCCAAGAGCTATAACAAGAAGGTCAGACCAAGGGATTTCCAAGCGGGTGACCTCATTCTAAGGGAAAACCCTAAAAATCAACAACGTTGGATCTAGAAAGGGAAATTTGAACCAAACTGGCTTGGTCCATATATTGTCACTACAGTGTTTGGGTCTGGTACCTATCAAATTTCTACTACTGAAGGAGAACAACTCAAAGAGCCCATCAACGCTCTTCATCTGAAACGGTTCTACAGCTGAGACATCTTTAGTGTGCTCATGTATATAGTAAAGTCCTGAAAAAAATCAAAAAATATAAAAAATTCCTAAATAAATGATCATCTTAGTGAAAACCTAGCGATAGGCACTTTGATGTATCTCCAAGAAAAATCATATATTCCAAAAATACAAAAAAAATAAAAAATTAAAAAATACAAAAAAAGAGAAAAGAGAAAAAGGTGACATTGATGAAAACCTGGCAAACATGCGTCATGGTAGCAAAAAAAAGAATTTATGCCAAGAAGGTGAAAACCTAGTAAATAGGCGCCTCTTGTTCCACATTGCTATATCTATCGCAGCACCACTTGGCCTTTTGCATTTGCTTTCCTACTTTGCTGCTTTCCTGCTTTCCTACTTGCATTTGCTTTTTGTTTCTTGTCAAGACACCAACTTATATGGATTGAAACTGGTCACACTCTAAGGGAAACCCTCCTAGTCTAGGGGGCACTATCTTATCACCTTTCAAGATCTTCTTTGCAATAGTCACCAGTGGTTCTCACTGTGTCTGCCTACTGTCACTTAGCTTATACTAAGTTCTCTCTTCTTGAGAATCTCTCTAACATCAGTCATAGTGGTTTGCACTGTGTCTGCCTACTGATGTCTAGCTTGTCCTATGATCTCTTCACTTGAGCATCTCTCTCGCGTTAGTCACCAGTGGTTCTCACTGCATCTATCCACTATCACCATACTACTGAGATTTCTCACATCTATTACAGTTGGAGTTATCCTTAAACCCTCTATCTATCAATACTCGGTCTTGATGATTTCTCTGCTTTAGTTTGTACATATCTTTCAGTCACTTTCGTGACACTCTGGTTCCTTTGCAAACCCTCCTGACTTGACACTGATTCAGTGCCATACGCCTGGGGGATCCAAATCTAGTTTTTCCTCACAACATACGTTAAGTAGGTCATCATTACTTGGGGGCATGGGTCCCCCATTTGATCGCATCTTTGGTTTACACCCGAGTTAGTAATCTTGTCAGTTCTAAAGGACAACACTGTACTGACACAAACTGGTGTTTTTCAACATCACCATAAACAAGGTTTTTTAACACTATCTTTGGACACATCTGTGTTTTTTTTAACACACATCGGATATCTCAAACGTAAACATCTATCGATAACAATCAAACACAATGCACTCACAAGCACAACGGTATTTTTCAACACCTCATACACATATACATTCACAAACTTTGAAACTGGATGAGCTATGCTTGAATCTTTCTTTGTATGTTGTCTATTCTTATGGATTTCATTGATATTTTCTTTGTCTACTAATTTTTGGTGTAGTCCCGATGATCCAGAAATGTCAAATAAACAAGGTGTATGTGATAAGAGATCCTGCACTAAGGTGGAACAGCCTCACATCCCTCGATCTTGTTTATTTGTACGCCATGGTGAGGTCGGTACTATCTCCTTGTTTGTTATTGCTTTGTTTGTTATTTCTCTATTTTTTTACACATGATTGCACTCATTATCTTGGCTTTGAATGCCTCGATACTGGTGTACTCTTGCAACATTAACTGGAAACAATGTTCAGGTCATCTTGGCTTTTATGCCCTGGTGCTTACGTTCACTTCCTACATTTTATCTGATGAAAAGTCATATTCATATCCTTATGGTTGTATTGTGGTGCCAGTAAGGGTTGTATCAACTTTGATGTTCCAAAAATGCTCAATGATGATGATTTTATGATGGGTCTCACAACCATGTCCTAAAATTGCACTTTCATATTGCATCTAGCATAGAATTGCATTTTCATTCTAGACTTGCATTGTGGCAGCGATTCGGTGTTCTCTTCATTGCATTCTCCTAAGTTCATACATTGGGGAGTTCTTCTTCACTGTCCTTGTTTCATCACGACTGCACAAGTGTTTGATTCTCGCTCTCGATTCTTCACATGTTCTTTTGGTTAGCATTTTTCATCCCGCATGAGATGTTAGTACCATATACATTACCCATTCATAGCTCATTATCATCTACACATTGCAATAGCCTATTCTCATTCATAATTGCATTTACATGAATCATCTGCATACATACATACATGTGCATTTCATACATTTACATATATTCCAAACATGTTCATACATTTGCATACATTCTAATCATCTAAACATCTAAGCATATAGGATACATCTCATAAAAGCCAATATGACACATGTGATGATACCAAAAGATGAGCTCATATATATATATATATATATATATATATATATATATATATATATATATATATCCAATGTGTCGATACAAATATAAAATGGTGCTACTCGAGCATGATCTATCTCCAAATGGTGATATAAATACATGGATGCCAACACATCAGATACATCCTATGATCTCATCTATCAATCAAAATTAACTCTGGCCTTCTCCCTCGTCACCTGGAAGAGGTGGAGGTGGAGGCCTATCTGGTGGAGGTGGTGCCTGTGCACCCTCCGACCCTCTAGCATAGGTCAAAATTCTAGCAACCTGTGATGCCTCATCAGGAACCACCCCTATATATGATGCATAATAGTATGCCACTCAGGTTGTTTGATATCAAATCTCCTCCTGTGTTGCCCGTAGCTACTCCTAGAGATCCTGCACCTCCTGATCTCTATCTAAAAGTCATGCATCTCGCACAGCCACCTGTATCTGTAAGTCCCCGACCTATCTCGAGAGTTGTCAAACTCTCTCTCGAGACTGTCATTGTGGATCCTGTGTAGGTTGATCCTCCTGCATAAGATCCTCCTACTGCACCTCCTCCTACAGGGGTACCTGCTGCTCCTCAACTATTTGTTCAACAGTCCGTCGTCGAGACTATCTCGTACTGCCACTGCCGCTGGCCCCAACGCCCATCCCCATATGTCATGCGGGGATGTCCACCTATACTGTCCGGGGATGGGGACCCTGCTGTATCCCTGGCTATGATCTCTGCTGTGGTGGGGGAATTGGTACCTGTTGTTGTACTACCTATGGTGGTACCACCCATGGCGGTACTACCTGTCCTCAGCCTGCCATCCCGACCGGATCCGTGAACCTCAGGAATGGATGTGTGACAAAGTGCTCCCAATACTCTACGGTCATGTCGCCATCTGCTACATCTCTCAGATAGTCCTACTGTACTAGGGTCAAGGCTCGTATATCAATCATAGTACACCCCTGGTCTAGCTTCGTCAGCCAGCCCCTCCTCACCTTATTTGTGAATCTAGCATAAGCGGTATACTCCTGGGAAATGTCCTGTGGACGGCCAAACTATCACCATACCCGCTTCTGCAGGAATCTCTCTATGACTGTAATGGCCTGGCCAATCATAGCACGGGAACAAAACATATAGCTAAGCTGCTCTGCAGCATCATCCCATACCTCTGTAAGTCTCCACGACCTCCAAACTACTGTCGCTAGGTCATCAAACTGGGCTCGCCACTTATCTATCTTACCTAGCGCTGGGCGAGTAATCATACCCCTATATCTACAAATGTATGGATCTAGAGGCTGCCTCAAGTCCTCACATATCAGCCTAGTCACAAGAAGGTGCTCCCATTCCCATACCTATAGTACAAACACTCTGACTGCCATACTCTTTGCCTCCCGGTAGACGATCTCATGCATCTCGTGATACATGTGGGCCAACATGCACTGACCCCATCCATAATGTCAGGGTCGTGCCAAGATCTGATGTAGCATCCTACCCCAGCCACACTCTAAACTGTGCTATCCACGATTAGGCATCAAATAACACCCAAGGAAGCATGCTAGTACCACTGGCAATCTATGTGTAGGACCATACTCACTAATAAGATCCTCCCATGGGATTTCTCTCCCCATGACGAGGTCATCCTACAATATCTCCCTCAGTGCTAGTGTCCCAAGTCTAGGTTGCACCTCATACTCTACCCTGGCTCCGTGGAATGGAATCCTCAGTATCCCATAGATATCCTCCGAGGTCATGGTCATCTCACCCTGTGGCAGATAAAATGTGTTTATTTTTTAATAGAAACGCTCAACCAGTGCTCCTAATAATCTGTGATTTACCCAAATCTCAGGTACATCACATAGAGAGGACAGGCCTAAAGTGCCTAGATGCATTGTCTTTGCATCATCTAGCTGTGCCACTAGTTTGCTGATGGCTGGGTGGTGTGATCTGAAGGAAATATTTAGAAAGTCAACCTGCAAGACATGCAAACAACAATGCATGATTAGTAATCTGAGATAATCAAAGCATAATGAGACAATTAAGCATTCAATACATCCTACAGACAGGAACAATGCTGATGCAAATGCTATTGGATGCGACGCAAACTAATTTCATGTTCTAATTGCTCACTTTTCTCCATGCGAAGAAGCATATTTTCACGCGACAAAGTACTCTTTAGCGCGAAGAATTTTTTCGGGTCACGCGATATTTGATGTTTGCACGAGCTTTTATGACTTGTCACGCGAGAAAACCACCTATGGAAGGATTTCTCGCGCAAACATGGGTACTCTCCTGTGCAAGATTTCCCACCGCATGATGCGGGAAGGTACTTTCTCGCATGAGATTTCCTAGCGATCCCCGTGAATAAACTACTTCTTCACGCGAAAACCCACGGATCATTTCCTAAAAATGCAGAAAACAATGCAAAAATTGACTAAAACTGGTAAAATTTGAAATGCAGAGAAGTTTATCGACCACTTACTGGAGGTCTGTATGCTGTCGGCCGATTGTGCCTCCTAGATTGCTCGAATCGATGTGTGATTTAGGGGACCACCATTTTCGCTCAGAGCTCAATTTGCATAAGTCAAAAGGTTGAAATGATTTGAAAATGACCTTTTCATCCTTATATAGGTTTTGACCTAATTTTTCAAAGTGCTCCGTTTTGTGTGAAAACTTCACCATTACTTAATTTGACTGCTCTAAATCCATTTTCGTGATCAAAATCAAAATTTGACACTTCTATATAGCTCAAAATCACATTTTAAAATTTTTGGGACTGACGCGATTGGACGATTGTGCAATCGACTTTCTGACGTCGCTTTCTTGTCAGAATCTTATCTTATCATCATTTTCTTAAATCTTTGACTTTTTTTTATAGAAAAGTCAACTCTGGTCAAATCTAGTAGCCCTAGTCAAACTTGGTCAACCAGACCTCAAAATTGATTTTGGATCTTCCAGATTCTTTGATAATCTTTTCTGAGTTCTTCTTGATCTCTGATTCAACATTTATCTGTGATTTCTCACTATCAATCATCATTATGACGTGTCATCTTTCTATTTCACTCCTGAGGGGGTAGGATGATTACATCATTGAATCTATTCCAATCAATCTGATCTGATTATTCAAAAGTCCTCATTGCTAGGGGCATCTCATCACTTGGGGCATGTTCATTTTTTCGTACCTCACAGTCAAAATTGAATACTCCACAATCAATAAGGGCATCTTTGTTCCTTACATCTTGTCATCTATTAGGTATCGTGGAATTCAAACCCAGATCCCTGAGAATCAAGCTTTGTTCTAGAGATTATTCTCGAAATCTCAATCTATTAAGTATTTGAGTAATCTAACTCAGATTCTTGAGGATCAAGCTTAATTCTGGAGATGAATCTCAAAAACTCATCTATTGGGAATTGGGGCATTCTAACCCTTACTCCTGAATCAATCTTCATTCTGGAGATGGTTCTAAATCTCTATTTACTATCTTTTGAGACAGGTATCAGGGCATTCTAACCCTGACTCCTGAAGGTTGAGCCTCATTCTGGGGACAGTCTTGTGAAAGATATCAATCTAACTAGTGTTTGGGCAATCTAACCAGTGTTTGAGAAATCTAACCTAGATATTGGGGGACTAAGCTTCATTCTGGAGATAGTCCTAAAACCTTTATTGACCATCTTTTTGGACAGGTTTCGGGGCATTCTAACCCTAACTCCTGCAAGTTGAGCCTCATTCTGGGGACAGTCTTTTGAAAGATATCAATCTATTTAGGTATCAGGGCATTCTAACTTGGGTCCCTGAGGATCAAGCTTCGTTTTGGAGATGATTCTTGAAATCTTCATCTATTAGGTATTAGGGCATTCTAACCCAGATCCCTGAGGATTAAGCTTTGTCCTAAAGATGACCCTCAAAAACTCTATTTGACCGATGTCTTGACAACCTAACCTAGACTTTAGAGAGTCAAGATCTATCCTGGAGATGGCTCTAGAATCTTCATCAATCAAACTTTGCATCACCAATTTTCAAATCTATTCTTCTATGCTTCAGGCATCAGACTATTCTTTGAATCAATGTGCTTCTCGCACATCAATTCAAAGAGGGGCAAAATGTAACACCCCAAAATTGGCATCTTGTTGTTATAGTAATAGTCTCTTGGGTTATTAATTAAATCATTATGATCTAATTACTAACTCACCTATTTACTCTAGTTGCTTAAGCTAACCTGAGGGTTTCCCTTTTAGGGTTTTGTGATTCCTTTTATAAGGATTCACCTCTTTGTATTTGATAAAGATTTTTTCACAACGCATTGTATCATCTTGAAACATATTGTTAATAATATATTATTTTCATGTGCATATGATGCCTCTGGCCTTTTGGCCTCAATAGATTCTTCTTGTCTTATGTTCTTTGCTTCTTCCATGTGACAGGGTTATGCATGTAGGTGTTCTTGGGAGAATAGGTTTCTACCTATTCTAACATGATATGAGATCCATCTTGCTGCTCGCTGTACATATTTTTGTTGAAGTGTTTTAGAAGCTGAAGGTTTTTCTAGTGTTTTTAGAGTTTTTATGTAGATTTAGAAGTGGGCTTTGTTTCTGGTCACTTTGGGCTCAAACGAACATCTCCATTGAGCTCAAAGCACCCAAAAACCCCAGAATCCATATAAAAATTGTCCATTTTGGACAACTTGGCTCTGAGGCAAAAAAATTTGGTTTCTAGTGTCGTACGGGCACGGAAACTGAGAAAAAAATAATAAAAAATCAATTTTTAATTGATTTTTGCGTTAAAAATAATGCATGCAATACAATTTTGGAATGGTGGCACCGGTGCTCCACCACCACCGGCCCTGTCCCGCCGGCCCCGCCGGGCACCGGCTTTGTTCCACCGCCATCGGCCCTCCTCCGCCAGGCTCCACCGACTCTCCTTCGTGCACACAGCACCACCAGGCTCCGCCGCTCCGCTGATCCGGCATTGCCGCCGGCTCCACCACCACCCAACGGGCCTATTTCTACTAGCGGTGGTCATATGGGTGGTCGGGAGCTCTTCTCTAGCCCCCTGCATGCGCCATGCACCCAGGGGCTAGGTTTTTTCAGCCCCAGGGGCTTAAAACTCTCTTTTGGAGCCTTTTTTACCCTCCCTCACTGTTTTCATTCTATCTGGAGCATACAAAGGTAGTTTTATGACTTCTTTATATTTTCAGAAAGATCTTTCCAAGCTCTTTCCGATGATGGAGGTTGGGGTTTTGGGTTCTGCCATTTTGACAGCTTTTTTTGCTGTCAAAGTCTGATGTTTTGTTTTTCCTTCTAGGAGCCATATCTTTCTCATCCGGACTCTATTTTTGGCAAACCAGATATCGTCAGAAAGCTGGTTTAGTGAGTTTTTCAGATGTAGGGGTCTTTTATCCAGATTCTACTCTTGATTCTTTCTCCTCTGAGTTTTTCTCTTTCACACTCTAGCAGATTACTTGGGTTCTACAGGTCCTGGGATCTCTTCTTCTGTTCTTCTGGCTCACTCTTCTTTCTGACTTCTGAGCATTGTATGCTTCTCTTCTATAGCATTCTCTTTTTTGTAAATGCACTGAGATAAAGTGTTTGGATTTGCATATCTGGGATTTCAAACACCTTGTGTTTGTTTATACTCACACTCATTTATAAAGTGCCATGGGGGGTTATGATGTTTTTCCTTTTGTGCTCATCCACCTTTATCAAGTGAGCGTACCTTCCACAACAATAGGCCATGCTATGTGTCCGTGACACTGCCCTTTATCTTGTGCTTGTACTTCTGTTGTACTATTGGTGTTCCTAATTCTTCTTCCTACAGATGTTTCTGGCATTGCATTTTAGTGTTCCTGTCACCCCTCTCCCTGTTTAGCATTATGGGGAGGGTTCACCTATTGGTTTTGTTGCTTCTTTGGTTCGGTTGAGTGATATACGTATTCTATTTTTGTTCCTATGTACTAGGCGGATGCAGTGGCTAGGTACCTATGCATTCTGGTGAGATGGATCATCTACTATATAGACACTCGTTCATTCTTACTTTTGGAGGTCACCTCTTTGATTGATCATCTCTTTAGAATTTGTCTTCTCTACCTGGTCATGCACTATTTTAGTGGGGGTTCCAGCAGTTACTTCTGACAGTGTTTGCAGCTTCATGCTTCGGAGATGCTTCTTGCTCTTTCTTGTTCCTTTCTTTGGGACTTTCCCTAGATTGGAGGCTTTGTTTCCTTCATCTAGTCCATCTCTTTTTGGGGTAGAGTTTTTCCCACTAGGTTTTCCCTATTTCCCCGATTTACAGAGATTTCTTATATTGGGTACCTGATCAGGCCTTGTTGCCGGGACCCTTCTTTCCTGCTTTCTACAATAGTCTCCTAAGTTTTTGCTTCTCCCTAAGCTTATCGTAAGGGGGGTGTTAGAGTAATAGTCTCTTGGGTTATTAATTAAATCATTATGATCTAATTACTAACTCACCTATTCACTCTGGTTGCTTAAGCTAACCTGAGGGTTTCCCTTTTAGGGTTCTGTGATTCCTTGTATAAGGATTCACCTCTTTGTATTTGATAAGGAGTTTTTCACAATGCATTGTATCATCTTGAAACATATTGTTAATAATATATTATTTTCATGTGCATATGATGCCTCTGGCCTTTTGGCCTCAATAGATTCTTCTTTTCTTCTGTTCTTTGCTTCTTCCATGTGACAGGGTTATGCATGCAGGTGTTCTTGGGAGAATAGGTTTCTACATATTCTAACACTTGCAACCCTAACTAATTTTGTTGCATTTATCATTCTTCTAAATCATCAAAGTCCTATTGTACTAGGCAATTCTGAGTTTTAACTGACTCTACTCGACCTAAGTGTCAAATACAGAAAATCCTAAATCTGCATTAATCATACATTATATTTAATTCCTAAATATCTATTGGTTAAATAAACCCTATGATTGAATTAATTTAATTATAAAGTCCTAGCACTTTAATTAAATTAATGTCAACCTCTTTAGCTAAGACACATAAAAGGGAATTAAATAATATTTAATTATTAAATAAATATCCTCATTTCAATAATTGAATTTAATTATTTAGATAATTGAGAAAAAACAATTATGAGGTCATATTCTATTTTATTAATTAAATATTCTCTCAAAATCTTTCTTCTATTCAGAAATAGAATCTTTGAATTAATTGTGCTTTAAAGAGAAAGAAAATAATTAAAATCAAATAAAAGAGTTAAAATCAGAAAAAGGAAAACAGTTAAAGCAAAGGGAAAACAATTTATTGATTTCTTTTAAATAAAGCTTTCTAATTTAAACTGGCTTTTCTATCTATTTTATTGCAAAGAGGAAACTTTCTATCCTGATCACCTCTTGGTCTATAAAAGAACTCTCATTCCTCATTCAAAACCCCTGGAGAAAATATGCATTGTTAGAATACTAAATTGTTCCTACATTTTTATCATCTCATTTCTAGTTAAAAGCTTTCATTTGCAATAGAGTAATTTCAATTTCTAGAATAATTGCATTGAAATCATGTCTTAGATTAATCTTGCATCTTTCATTTCTTAGAATAATCTTGCATTGCATTGCATTCATGGAGAAAAATCCTTCATTCCTAGATTGGTCTATGGTTGCGAGACTCTCATTCTGAGAGCTATTTTGAAACCTCGTCTGGATAGAAGGCAACAGGTCGAATCATGCAGACAGGTGGGATGAATAATCTCATATTCATTCTTGTGTGTATCTGATGAAGAAGGACTATGTTGAAGTGTATGGTTGATTGACAAGGCTAAATTTACCACATACACAACTCACTCCATCGAACGAAGGAAGAATTAGAACCAAAAAGAAATACCCCCCATAATGCTAAGCATGGAGAGGTATGACAGGTACATTGAAAGAGGTTGTCAAGAATAACTACATGTCGAAGAAAGTACAAACACATATAAAGGATAGTGTCAAGGATGATCAGTCTTTGGACACACATAATGAGGCTAATTTCATGGAAGGAACACTCACTTGAGAAAGGTAGATCAACCCCCGACCGCCCCATGACACTTTATTGTGTAGTGCGAGTACAAACAGGCACAAAACGTGCAAGATTCCAAGCATGCAATGATGGCACTTTATCTCAGTGCATTTGTGAAAAGGAAATGCTATAGAATGATGTCTACAATGCTCAAGAATAATATAAATTTATAAGAACATATGTAACAACTAAAAAAGAGTCATCCCATGCAAGGAAAATGATCCTAGGATCTGAAACATCCAAGATATCTATCAGATTGCAAAAAAACAAAAAAAACTAAATAAAGTATACCTGGAGCAGATTATTGAAATGAGACCCACACAAGAAGAAGGAGAATAGAACCATCTTTCCAATGATATGTGGAAGTCAAAAAATGGAGCCCAAATGAGAAAGATATAGCTCCTAGAGTGCAAAAAGGAACCCTAACTTTGACTAGCAAAAAAATTTGCAAGATGACAAAATCAGGAAACCAAACCTCCAAAAAAAGATTGGGCTCAGAATCGGCTTTCTGATGATATCTTGTTTGGCCAAAAATGCCTCTATTTTCTCAGGATATGAGCAAAAAATCGAAGAGGGATCCAAAACAAGAAGAACTCCAAGCAACCTCTGCTAAATATGGCTGAGCTCCACTAAATCTAATGATGCCTCCAAATTTGGCGAGACTGCTAAATTTTTGGCCTAATTTGGCAGATTTACCAAGAGTTTTTTTTCCAAGTCAGTTAGTACGGTGGCGTGAAAACTGAGCCAAAAATCAATTAAAATTTGATTTTTTTTTATTTTTTTCTCGAAAACATGCCAGGGTTGTACATGCAAAAATTTAGGGCTCATATTTTAATTGTATCTAAATTGGATGAGCTTTATATGAAAATAGGGGTTTTTGGGCCTTCTGGACGCAATCGTGAGGTCGGTTTGTGCCCAAAGTGTTTCCAAAAAAACCCCCCAGATCCACAAAAAAATTAAAATTGAAAACCTCTAGAAACACAGATCTAAAGAACAAGGCCAAATCTCTCATCAAGAGAACAGGGGCATGAAGATCTAGAGCTCTGATACCATATTAGAGTCGATGAAAAACTATCAACCCTACAACTCTCAAGAATGATCACCTGCATGCAAACACCTATCACAAAAAGAGAGAAGCAAAAGCTATGGATGCCAAAAACAACAGATTTGTGAAAGAGGAAACATCCTCAATTGATTCAATAACATAATACAAAATACAAATTACAAGATCATCCAAGATCAATCAAAATTAATTTTTAAATACAAAGAGATCAAACCTTATAAAACGTGATCAAAACCCTAAAAAGGGGAGAAACCTAAGTTGCATGATAATAATTAATAAAAAATTTATTATTATATGCCTAAAGTTTAGCTTAAGTGAACTAGAGATAATAAGTGAATTTAATAATTAAATCAGAATGATTTAATTAATAAGTGAATTAACTTATTACTCTAACAAGATCTTCATCATGTCGCTCCATATTGTGTAGTTTTCTCTTGTGAACTTATGACCTTCCTTCTTCATCATTAGATCTTTTCCTCTGTTAATATTTTACCACAAAGAGGACCTAGGCTCTGATACCAATTGTTAATACTATAAGGTCCAAGATTACTGAGAGGGGGGTGAATCAGTAATCTATCAGATCTAAAACTTTTCACAATTCATTCAACACCATAAACCACATTCATCAAATTTAAACCTTATGCATGCAATAAGAAAATTAACCAAACAATCATCCACACATGCAAAAAAATAATACCAGTATTTTTATCATGAAAACCCTGACTAAGGGTGAAAACCATGATGGAGATTATTACCCACAAATATTTCACTCTATTGAAATGCGCCCTATTAAAGGACTAGCCATGTTAGGAGCTTATAATGATGCCATGTTAGGAGTCACCTAGTTAAGGGATTTACCTCTGGCCCTATTAGTAGCTTTACCCTGTTAGGAGTAACCTTCTTACAGGATTTAAACCCTAGTTAAAGAGTCACCTGGTTAAGGATTTACAAAACCAAACCTGTTAAAGTCCACCCGATTAAGGGATTCTCTTCTAGAAACTATTAGGGATCAACAAGTACAATGATATGGGTGCAACACACCCCCTCTTATTGTTCAGATCCAATTAAGAATAGCACTTCTACTTCTTGCATGCAATCTTCTCTCTTCACTCAACTATACCTTGGCATCCATGATCTACACTTGCATAAAGCATTGATTTACATATATATACATTACATTTCCATTAGGGCATTTAATTTCCTTACAAAACATATTACAATATTTCCCACTCAATCCTTAAACCCTAAAACCTAATGCCAATCTAGAACATTCAATTACAAACTTAGGTCGGCCATAAGATTCATTGCACATCCATTTCAATCAAGAACAGTCAAACCTTGTTGACTTCTTCAACACCCTTCCAATACTTGATTAAATATGATCACCTCGATCAATGAAATAGAAATTAATCATTACAAATATTTTATGCCATGTCACCTTGACACCTGGATCATAGAAACATCCATTGCAACTAATTGCATCACCGCCGCACACCGATCTAACACCAACTGCTCAAACTGGTTCAAAACATTTTGTTATCTTTTACTGAATGATATTCTGTCAACTAAAACAATGCCTTCTGGTAAGCTAATCCTTTTGTGATCATAATATTAATACCATATCCTTGTCAAGATAAACATATCATGACCACAATACTTGAATCCATATCGATTTGATAGAACAATAAAATAATTCATTGTATGTCAGTGTCTATTTTTCTGTGTGCCTTGTTGTTCTTCAATCAATCATTACTTGCTCCATGTTTGTTTCCATCTTACGCGATCATACAGAATGGATCTAGAGACATCCCTGAGTCTCCAACCATGATCGCACACTCCAATTCTTACCACAACACATAATTCATGTGTAATCATACTTAGCATCAAATCAGGAACACTGTCAAGAAAGACAACACCAAGTTGACATCAATGACAAGACAATAACTGATCTTCTTGACATCAAACCTGTACCAATAAACACTCAACAATCTCTGAATCAGTTATGCCAACAAAAAGAACTTATAAGATCTTATAGAAAACTTCAATCTATCAATCAATAATTCTAGAAATCAAACTCTAAAAAACTAAGACACTAACATACCATATTAAAAATCTAAACTTATACCTAATAAAAAAATTTAAAGAGAGAAATAAGATATAAAGTATAGAAAAATTCAGCCTATTAATCAACACTTTTAGAACTTAAACTTTAAAAAACTAAAACATTAACATAGCATATTAAAAATCTAAACTAAATGCCTAATAAAAAAATTTGAAGAGAGAAATAAGATATAAAATAAATAAGTAAAAATCACAAATATGGACAAATGTTTTTAAGAGACATGCAAATGTTAAGATGATAGAATTGTATTAAGAGCTTTAATAAATTATTAGCCTACAATTATATCTAAACTACTATGTATATATTTAAAAGAGTTATTTTTTTCATATTTACAATGATAAAATCTTTTACATATTGGAAAACAAACTACAATCTTGAGTAGAGATCTGTACATTTAAAATCACAACCCTCGTTATCATTATCTTATCTCCCCACCGTTTCTGCAGTAAAAGATGACATTTTGCATCTCTCTCCATTTCAAGGCATTTGAAGAAACCATGGTCTTCAAAATACTCACTTACAACCTAGAAGAAAAATGAGTTTTTGAAACTAAAGTTTGTATTTGATTTGATGCATGTTAAACTTGATCTAGTTTTTGATTACCTTAATTTCATTAATAATAAAAAATTTGAGGATTTTATAAGATATCAATGTTATTGTATAGTTAAGATGTCAATATTTAAATAAAAATTAAAAATATGAAAATGAGAAAATATTACAAACATAAATTTTCAAAAATAAATATTAAAATAGAAATAATATGAATATGCATGTAGAAATTATAGCAATAAATTATCTTATAATAAAACTGAAGTTAACATTTTCATTTATATTATTTTAAGATTTGTTTCATCTCAAAAGCATATAATCAATTATTTTGATTGTATCTATGTCAAATAGTTAAAAACACTTATTGATCTAAAATTCCAAACCCTTGTCACATTAACCCTAATAGTTAATACTTGTAATAGTAGATAGATTATTGTGATAAATTACAAGACTGTGATGTAGAAATAAATAGCTTCATGATTCTAATAAAAACAACATAACAAATGGCATTCCCTTTAATTGATTTGTAACACGTCTCCCTCGCATCTATCGAAAGAAGCATCTAAATCCTATTTGTACAAAATAATCTATAGATAATTTATAATGTCTAATTAAATATTTCAAATAAAGTAAAGAAAGTTTAAGTAAACTGAATTTCTGGTATACAATAAATTAATATATTAGAAGAGAATTATGCATACTATTGATCTTATAATTGTCAGTAGCAACATATTCAAAGAATGAACATATCTGTAAATTTGAAGATGAAAACTTATGTAGATGATGTTCAAATGCATTTTACCATTTATTGACAAACATCATGTACATCTTTTAGAAATTTGAGGACCCTATATGGCTTCTCATTGGGAGAGAGCTAAATAAAATTTGTATTAAAATTTATATATATATATATATATATATATATATATATATATATATATATATATNAATATATATATATATATATATATATATATATATATATATATATATATATATATATAATTTGTACTTACAGAATTAAATGCTATACATTGCAGGCACCAACTTTTTACAATCTGTGAAAAGTAACCTTCATTTGTTTCAGAACTATATATAAAATTGAAACTTCAATGACATTCCAAGCATCATAATAACACATAACTTACTTAAACCCTAAAATTTACCTACAAGATACAAATCCTTGCAAAATTAAATAACTTTAAATATTTCAAATTAAGCAAATTCATTAACATCTACATGACTTTTTTGCATACAAAAAGTTGTTTATATTGCTATCAAGATTCAACTACGTAGTTTTTTTGAGTCAAAATCATTGACCCATGTTTCATGAGTAGTGGTTCACAAGAAACCATCTCTCATGAGAAAGAATGGAACACTTAGCACTCATTGCATCTAGGTGATGCTCACAGAGGTGAAACACTGAGACTTCCTGGGAGGTCACCCATCCGAATACTACTCCAACTCGATTAATATATAGCCCCTAATTGAGATAAATATTTAATAAATTAATTAATTAAGTAATGGATTAACCAATATATCAATTGAATACATATTGATCAAACATCAATGTGTTATTAAATAAATAATTAAATAGTTAATTAAATGTATTGATCAATAAATAAATAATAAACAAATAAAAAAATAAATTTTAAAAGATCAAATCATATATCATATATATATTGATCATTCATATAAATAAGTAATTATTAAGTAAATAAAGTTAATAATTATTAATTAATTTAGCCGATTAGGCTATTTACCTGCAGGGACAACCACTTTCACCGTAAAAGGCAGTTCAAGTCGGGGAATGGTCCATTTTTGTCGGGATCGTGAATCTATGAGGGAAAGGGTTTGCAGACGAGAATGTCGGCATTGTCATCTGGCAGTGTGTTGCTCGCAAGTCCTCATGTGTTGTTTTAGCCACCATGTTGTTTCTAACCCACCTTGTTCATTTCGTGGCGCAGTGTGGCATCCAAAGGAAAGGGTTTGCAGACGAGAATGCCGACATTGTTATCTGGCAGTGTGCTGCTCGCAAGTCACAAATCCGCCATCAAACAAGAAGGCTTTCTCCTTGGTTAGTTCTTCTAACATAGCATTTATAAATAGCTTCCAAATAGGAAATTTATATCTACTTGTATTATATCAGTATAAGTGCACAGAAATGCCAATGAGGTAGATCATTGAATTGTTTTTTTCACATACATACATACATGCTTACTTACATATATGCTTACTTACATTACTTATAATCATTACTAATTTAATGTGGATATATGTTACGACATAGGAGTATTGAAATTGATAATTTCTTCCAACATGTTGACCTTCATAGGATTCACGAAGAAGAGAGATCTTCAGGTTTCATTACAAAACAATTACTACAAGAAAGAGGACTAATTACATATTGTTCAATATCACAAAGAAATATCTCCCACTTTTACAGGGATCCATACATTACATAATTAAATTCTTGTGAAAGATGTAATTTAGAAAAGATACATCATGTCCCAAATGAGATATGGATTCAACCAGCTTCGATACAATCTGAATCCCAATACTCCTCTCTACTACATGGAAATGGGCAATTTTGGTTAGAGAAGCTACTTCGAATTCCACAAATCAGTACAACATGTTTGCATAACCTGTGCTATCATGGTCATATTTACCACTTACAATTTGCATTTCAATCAAACACATTGTGGAACCAATAGGTCGTAGAAAGATGGGGACCACATAGAGTTTATTTAACTTTGTCATTACGTGAACATTTAATTAAAATTGTAAAGGAACAAATACCAACATGGACCCAAACAACTTGTAAGTTTTACCCAATTAGGAATCATGCTACATACCGTTGGGGTGTACTTCATCAGACAATTGAACACCTCTATTGGTTTGATGTTTTGGACCCCATAGTAGAATATCTTATTGTTCCTAATATAATTCTTTAGACTGTAACAAGTACTTTACCTATAACAATATCTAAACTCTAGATGTTTATCTACATGTAAATAAAAGATGGATGTGTGTGTGTGTGTAAATTGTACAATTTTTTATAACATGACATTGTATTACTTATTCAAGGAAATATAAGATAAAATTGTTGTATAATAAACATGGAAGTGATGACTACTAACATCAAATGTTTTCTCTCTTTCACAATTTAGCTCAATGGAATATGTGAATTGTACAATTTTTATTTCAATGAATTTTTGTCCATTCTCTATATGTAAAACATAACATTGTATTACTTATTCAAGGAAATATAAAATAAGTTTTCTATCTTACGCAGTTTAGCTCAATGGATATTTCTTATACAATACATGAACCATGCAATTAGCAAAATGAACTTGTACAACAAGAACGAGGAAGAAAAGATCGAGAATATTAAGCCCATCATAGAGACACAATTCTAGCTCGGAGGCATACAAAGAGAGTTGTAAAGAATCTAAATAGCCCACAAGAAATGCAAACATATGAAAATAACCAACAAAAAAAAACTACAACTCAGGGACAAGAAGATATTACACTACCTCCAAACCATGTTAGAATAGTTAATCAAACTAAAAATACCGACTACAACTTGAATCAAAAAGAAGATAACACAAAATAATTGCAATCAGAACCATACAATGATTCAAGTGACCTTATGCGCCATGAACAACGAATGAAAGACAGGGAATACTATGCCTTGTCATAGTGTCAAAATACTAGCTCGTAGACATGCCCTAAAAATTCATCAAAATGAAAATAACAATCACGTTCAATCAGAAAAACAAAACGTGAACAAAAATAAATTCCGAACATACTCGGCCAAACAAGTCATGCAATGCAAACACACCAACGACCAAATCCTCTTAAAAGTTATCCAAATGAACAAACAACACATTGCAATGACACAGACACTTCTACAACAACATTATGATTCCGACAAAGGATAGATAAATTGTCCATATTACAAACATGTGCAATGTGTAATGAAAGTTACCCAGGTATGTTAATACAAACAAGTAATACACAAATCACATGTCGAAGATGTTCTAGGGAACGTGGAATACACTGTTTCTCTTCTTCAAACAATATGGACCCAGGTGAATAGTCATATGTTCTAAAAAGATTAACGCAAGTTGAGGAAATGTTAATTGCAAGAGTGAACCCAGTCATAAAATTAACACAGGTGTTTGGAGGAAAATATAAATATCACGGTCATACTTTAAGATTCGCACAAGATATTACAAGTATCCCCAAAATTCTACCGTGCAAAATTCTTGAACTTGACTTGCTTATTGTTAGACGTAAACATAGTCAAACACAATACTATGACTGCTACGTGAGTAGAAACAGCGTTAGAGATGCGTTGCATTACAAAATTAAATATGACCCTTACTATGCTAATTTAATTATAGATGTCACCTGCTTATCTGCGCTACTAGAGGAAAGAACAGATGTTTCAATCATGCTAAACACTATTGACACAGAAGATGACATTACAATACCAAATACCAATGTGGACAATGATGAAGATCAAGAAAAAGGTAGCGAAGCACATACATCTTTTATTTCCAAAATGCCAAATAGAGCCCGAGAACTTGAAATGATAAGACACAAATGAGAGCTCGATGAAACCACAGAAGACACTATCAATTGGCCCAACATCGAATGCTCTCCAATAAATGAATACAACACTGAAGGGTTACTTGATATGGCATTTCCCACCCTTTTTCCAAAGGGAAAAACATAACATATGCAACCACGGCTAAGGCGAGTAGAGCTACATGAGTATGCTCTACACTTGGTACGATTTCATGACCAAAGATTTGGACAACATCCTAGGTTCTAATACTTCATCTACAATCTTATGCTACACTACCGTACACATGGGATTACATCTATTTTCATAAAAAAATGCAGAAGATAACATACCGACAACCATTGAAAACCTCCAAGAACACTTACGAGATCTACCTGACACACAACTTGTACAACAACTTATGATCTTTGGAGCTTCAATCTGAGGTACAAGACCATACTAGAATAAGCATCGTTCAGAACTAATAGATCTGATCACCCAAATAGGATCACCCACACTATTCTTTTCACTTAGTACATCAGACACAAAATGGCCTGATTTACAACAACTCTTCTCCATCCAAACACCAATCAAAATACTAATAAGTAGACAACATTTAGAAAATGTCATCAACAACCCCCATACCACATCATTGTACTTGAAACACAAATTCACCATCTTTAGAGAAGAAGTTATTGAACGAATTCTAGGTGCAACAGACTATTGGTACATAACAGAGTGGAAAGGCAAAGGTACTAGACATGTTTATGGTCTCATTTGGCTTCCTAATGCACCAAATGTAGACAAGATTGACTGGAGTAGAAACACATAGGTTTAAAGAGTCAGAATATTCTTTGACAAATGCATAATTGCTTGGAATCCCCACGATGTAAGTGAAAGAAATAATACAGTATTTCAATCACCAATTGATGATCCATGCCTCTGGATACGCTTGATATATATGCTACTGACCCCAAAAAGGACTATGATGAAATCGTTAATCATGTCCAAAGGCATAGAAAGTGTAGAGAAGGAACATGTCTGCAGAAGAAGGGGAATAAAAAAAATGTCATTACAAAGCTCCATGGCAGGAGAAAAACACATCTACTCTAACATGTGATAGACATGAAAAGAAAAAGTACGAACCTGCAAGGAACGATGATAGGTTAAACATTCATCACCAACAAATGCTTCAAATATGGAGAGATAATATTGATTGTCAACCAATTGTCTCTCGAGCGCATGTTTTAAAGTACATAGCTAAGTATGCATCAAAAGCAGAAAGCAGATCAAAGACATGTAGTAATATGCTAAAAAGGATATGTACAAACCAAGAAGCAAGCAATCTGGCAGTCACAACTTATCAGAAATTCATGATAGAAATAATTGCAGAGCGCGATATAGGTTCATAAGAAACCTGCCATATGCTACAAAAGTTACCACTTATAGAGTGTAGTCGCCCATTCACAACTCTAAATGTTGGAAAAAAGGTGCTCCAATAAATTACAAGATCAACTACCAGCACAGAGATAAAGGACACTTACATACATACTTACATAAAGAGGCCTCCTGAATTAGAAACAATAACATTGCTCGAATCAGCAAGAAAATTTTCCTATTCTGCAAATCGCAAAAAATGCCAATGGAAAAGACAACCAATCAAGGCCATAGTTAATCTATACCCCAAGTTCTATAGTATACCAGAAGAAGATACAAAACAATTTAAACTATTTTGTTGGTCTGAACTCCTACTATATAAGCATTTTCGTGACATTGAGCAAGACATAGGACTCACAAATGATTCAATAAAATTGAATTGGAGAGCCATGTATAACAAGACATACAGTGTATGGCATGTTGAACATGATATCCTAACAAGCACTACATCTGAGAATCATAGAAGAGCTTAACGAATGGAAAAGCCTATCACAAATGGGTCCAAAAAACAATACATATCTAAATGATATTGAAATTCTTGGAAGAAGGGAATACGATATCAACAATAAGTGGAATGACAATCCAATACCCCAACAACTACACCAAATAGCAACAAGGTTTATAGAAATCCATAAAATAGATTCAAGAAGTATAAGAATAATTCCTAACAGTAATAAACATGATTATTTACTATCTACCTAGCAAACCATAGCTATAAACATGATTGTAACGCATAGCAACAGTGTTGGCCAAACACCCTTATACATGAGTATACGAGGAACAATAGGTATAGGAAAATTGTACTTGATTGCTTGCATAAGATCTATTCTAAACAACAACAGACCACAACAAGAAAATCAATTGGTGACACTAGCACCAACTGGAGTTGTTGTATTCAATATCCAAGCTACAACTATTCATTCAGAGTTACAAATACCAATTAAGGAAATGCAACCATTACAAGGACAAGCATTAACAACATTTCAAGAACAAATGGAGAACATAAGATACATCCTCATTGATGAAATGAGCTTCATAGGACCAAAGTTAATCCAAAAAATAGATAGCAGGTTATGCCAAGCGTTCCCCAATAACCAACGCCTATGCTTTGGTGGCATTCACATAATCCTAGTTGGTGACTTAGCACAATTGCCACCTGTAATGGATACGCCCATTTACATGGGACAAGCAACATCGAATATTTTGTGGAACAAATTCACTATAGTTGTCTCTCTTCAAACATTGTTGTGACAACATGGAGAATCAACAACACAAAAATAATTCTGGAAAACATTGCAAAACATACAAAATGCAAAACCAACAAAGGAGGATTGGGAATTACTTATGACACATACCTCTAAAAAAATCATGCCAGATCAAAAAGAAGAATTTGATAATGCAACTCACTTGTTCTCTACGAATGACCTAGTTAGGTTGTACAATAAGAAGATGCTAAAAGAATTAAATCGACCAGTAGCTTTAAGTATAGCAACACAAATGAGGAATTATATTAACAATGTAACAAATGATGAATAACTTGATATGCAAGTATAACTACTTTGTGAAGGACAATGAATCATGATTACAACAAATATCTAGACACAATCAGGGCTTGTAAATGGATCACTTGGTGAAGTTGTAAACTTCATTTATGAAACCAATTCAAAACCACTAGATGTACCATTATATGTCGTCACAAGAATAGACAACTACATAGGGTCACCATGGAATGAAGCAGACCCCAAACTTGTACCAATAATACCTGTGTCACTTGGTAGCAGAAGACAATTGCCAATTATAAAGGCATGGGCAATAACTATACATAAATCACAAGGACTGACCCTAGACAAAGCAACGATCGATATTGGGAAAATAGAAAAACAAGGCTTGACATTTACAACTCTTTCAAGAGTTAAAAGCTTATATGATCTCTGAATACAACCAACGTTCTCCTTTGACAGACTTGCCAAAATGTGAAACCACCCGTACACCTATGCAAAAATGAGGAGGCACATCTAGATAATATGTCTATCTAATGTTATTGAGAAAAATTCTTGATTCAGTCAAAATATAATATATCTTGTCCTTGCCGAATGATCCCAGATTAATATCAAGGTAACATTTTTTCCTTGCACCATCTCCAATATTGTTATAGCTATGTTCTACAGTATTTATAGTACTTCTATGCTTGGCAAGAAGACTACGGACACACATACTACAAAATCAAATGGCATAAATCTACTCATTAGTCTAGCCTTTTTTAAAGAAGTTGTATTTCTTGCATTTTGTATAATTGCAAAGATTGGGGGTTTTCTTTTCCTGATTCTTTCCCCATGAGCACTTGAATCATAAAAGGAGTTGGGGATATGAAGCTCAACAACCTTCATCGTTCCCTCCAAGAGACTCTGTCTCTTCGGTTTCTTCTGTTGGTCTCTTAAGAGTCTCCTTGGAGCTCTTTATCTATTGTATTTTTCTATAACTTGTTGTACTTCTAGATTGGATTAATATATTCTCCTGCTTAGTGTGGACATAGGGAAATTTTCCGAACCACAATAAATCTTGCATACTCTATTTTGTATTCTTGTTTTTGCATTTGTTTTAGCTCTTCAACTTTTACTATTGGTATCAGAGCAAGGCGTTGTTCGGAATTCGGGGTTGAAATTCTGGGATCATGGAGGAGCTCAAAGTGCAGAAGTTTACAGGCAAGAATTTCGGCCCGTGGAAAGTACAAATGGAGTCGCTATTAATTAAGCAAGATCTAGCACTTGCTTTAGAGTGGAAATGGAAGCAACTAGACACGATGTCTGATGAGGATTGGGAAACGATGGACAAGAAGGCAAGAGCGACAATTCTTATTTCACTGTCCAAAAATGTGTTATTCAATGTTATAGAAGAAACAACAACAAAGGCAGTTTGGGACAAGCTGAAAACTACTTATGCAATGGAATCCACTGCAAACAAGGTTTTCATCATGAAGAAACTCTATAGTCTCAAAATGAAGGATGGTGGTAACATGGCAAATCATCTCAATGAGTTTAATACTCTTCTCAGCCAAGAAAATTTGATAGGCATGCCACCAAGCGATGAAAACAAAGCTATCTTATTGTTTTGTTCTCTCCCAGCCAGTTGGGATGGAGTTGTAACAGCCATAAGCACATCGTCTCCCAGCAAGAAAAAGTTAGTTTTTGATGAAGTTGCAGCTACTCTTCTCGACAAAGAATGAGAAGAAAGAGTGATGTTCCTTCGTCTGGTGAAGCCTTAATGATAGTGAGCATCGACTATAGAGGAAGGAGCCATCAAAGAGGTAGAAACTCCAACAATAGAGAGATATCTAAGTCTGCAAAAGGCACAAATTTGAAAGAAAGCAAAGGGGATTGCTGGTTTTGTGGCAAACCAGGCCACTCAAAGAAAAAATGTCATGCTTACAAAAAGGCACAAGACAAGGTGCAGGCCAACCAAGCAAATATTGCTTATGAGAAGGATGATTTTGGGATTTTAGTTCTCTTTGCGAGTGATACTATTTTAGAATCGTGGGTACTTGATTCCGGTGGATCCTTTCATGCTTCCTCTCACACGGAGTTCTTCACAAATTACCAAGAAGGTAAATTTGGGAGAGTTTTCTTGGGTGACAATAATGCTTGTGACATTATTGGAAAGGGAGATATTTTATTTCCATTACATGGAGGAGGAAAATGGCTATTAAAGGATGTTTGACATGTTCTAAAATTAAAGATAAATCTGATTTCTGTTTCTCAACTTCATACTCAAGGCTGCCATACATTCTTCAATCTGGATACATGGAAGATAACAAAGGGGTCTTTGATAGTTTGAAAAGGAGATAAAGTTGCGAGTTTATATATCCTAGAAAGTAATGATGAACTGGGAGCTGCTATGAAAATGGTGGACATCAACTCAGAGCTTTGGCATTAAAGGCTCGGGCACATGAGTCTGAAAGGACTCGATCTAATGCTGAGAAGAGATCAACTACCAGGGTTGAAATCTATTAATATAGAATTTTGTAAACATTGTCTCTATGACAAACATAAGCGAGTCAGCTTATTGAAGAATGGTAGTGAGAAGAAGGGAACACCCTTGGAGCTTGTTCACATGGATGTCTTTGGACCCACTGAGGTAACCTCTTTTGGAGGGGCTAATTATTTTGTTACCTTTCTAGATGATTGTACAAGAAAAGTTTGGATTTATATGCTCTCTAGGAAATCAGAAGTTTTCTCTAAATTTAAAGTTTTTAAAGCTCTTGTTGAAAATCAAAGTGGACACAAGATTAAGTGTCTAAAAAGTGATAATGGAGGAGAATTCTGCTCCTCAGAATTCAATTCTTTTTGTGTAGATAATGGTATCCATCAAATCAATGTTGTCCTGTTTACTCCACAAGAAAATGGAGCATCGAAAAGGTTGAACAAAACTATTCTTGAGAGAGCTCGGTGTATGCTCTCTAATGCCAGATTGAGTAAGGAATTCTGGGCTGAGGTATGTAATACAGTGGTGTATCTCATAAATCAGAATCCTTCATCATGACTGGAATTTGGCTTTCCGGAGGAGGAATGGTTGGGAAAAAGAATTTCATATTCTCATATCCATGTGTTTGGGTGTGAATTTTTTGTTCATGTGCCGAAATAAAAAAGAACCAAGATGGATTTTAAATCACAAAGGGGTATCTTCATGGGATATGGTGAAGATTAGTATGGGTTTTGTATTTGGGATCCAACGAAGCACAAAATTATCCGGAGCAAAGATGTTGTCTTCAATGAGAAGACATTTCCAAGTCAAACAATCACATAATCAATATCGGAGGAAGATTATGTGCCCAAAATTTCTTTTAAAAACAATGTCTTAAAGACACTAAATGGTGGTAGTCAGCAGTTCATTTCAACTACACATTTATCTTCACCAATCTCTGTAACATCTAATTCAAGTGACAGTGATTATTCCATCAGCCAAGACAAAGATATCAGAAATGACACTGGTGAGAGGGGGCATAAATTCTCTGTTCCAAACAAGCAAGGAGATCACACACCAAACATGGTGGTTCAAAGAACCACCAATTCCGCAGACCAAACAACATAGGACGTGAGGGTCTCTTCTCTCACCCCACGTGCTGGTCAAGTAGTAGATGTTGTAGTAGGTCCTCCTCCCTCCGCCAGTGTGGAACGAGCAGTAGGAGTTACGGGTTTCTCCTCATGCGTGGGTGTAATAGCAGCACAAGTAGCGGGGGATTTTTCCCCTTCCCCACGCACTGGACACACATTAGCTGCGGAAGACTCATGTAGCTTGCAGCCTGCATTGGCAGCATTCAGTCCCACCAAGGAAAGAGCAGACATCTCTGCCCTGCGCAGCCACAGGAAGAGTCAAACTAATGTTGGAGAGGAAAGAGAAGACACCATGTTAAAGAGGAAAGGGTAGGTCACGCCTCCACTAGAAATCGGGGGCTATGCTCAATTCAAATTCCCTGCAGTAATAAATTCAGAAAACACTACAGAATTGGGGGAGAATGGTGGTGATATCCCATAATCGACTGCATTGCATGGGTATGAGGAAAATAGTAATCCTCATAAATGAGAAATTGATCAGGGTCTCAGAAGATCATCTTGGCAGAGAAAACCTCTAGCGAAGTTCTCTAATTATAAGTTACTGGTTGCAGAGGAGGCTGAACCATCTTTACTAGTGTCTGATCAATTGGAGCCTGCAAATTACAAGGCTGCTTGCAGAGCTCTAGATTCGTAGAAATGGCTAGAGGCCATGAGGGAAGAAATGGAATCATTGGCAACGAATCAGACTTGGGACTTGGTGACTTTGCCACTAGATAGACAAGCTCTCAAGAATAAATGGGTTTAAAAATCAAAGGAAGAAGATGGTGGCAAGGTTCGTTATCGGGCCAGATTAGTGGTCAAAGGATATGGACAACAGCACGTTATCGACTTCAATGAGATTTTTTCCTCGGTAGTCAAGATGACGACTACTAGAGCCATTCTAGGCTTGGTTGCTGCATGGGATCTTGAGCTGGAGCAGTTGGATGTCAAGACTGTGTTCCTACATGGTGATCTAGATGAAGAACTTTATATGATGCAGCCAGAAGGCTTTGTAAAAAAGGGGAAGGAGCATCTTTATTGTAGGTTGAAGAGAAGCTTGTATGGACTTAAGTAGGCCCCAAGGCAATTGTACAAGAAGTTCGATCATTTTATGATTGAGCACAAGTTCATACGTTCAAAAGCTAGTCTATGTGTTTATTACAAATGGTTGATCACCGATGAATTTATAATTCTCTTACTTTATGTGGATGACATGTTAGTTGTTGGGACTAGCTTGAAGATTGTTCGAGAATTGAAGAAGCAATTGGCCAGCAGATTTTCTATGAAAGATTTGGGGGCAGCCAAGAGGATACTTGGGATGACCATTTCACAGGATAGATCCAAGAGGAAACTTTGGTTATCTCAAAAGCAATACATTGACAAGGTATTGAACAGATTTGGCATGTTGGAAGCCAAACCATTTTGTGTTCCTTTAGCATCTCATTTCCATTTGACTACTGAAATGTGTCCCACAACACAAGAGGATACAAAATTCATGAAGGGAGTCCCTTATACTTGAGCAGTTGGTAGCATTATGTATGCTATGATTTCTACTCGCCCCGATATTGCTCATGTAGTGGGAGTAGTAAGCCAGTTTATGAGTAATCCCGAAAAGCCTCACTGGGAGGCGGTTAAATGGATTCTCTGGTACCTTAAAGGTACATATGATCTTTCTTTGTGTTTTGGGACAGATAAGCCAGCATTGCAAGGATTCCTAGATTCAGATCTTGGTGGAGATTTAGACAAGCGGAGATCCACCTCAGGTTATGCTTTCACATTTGCTGGGGTAGCCATCAGTTGGGGTTCTAGATTGCAACATTCGGTTGCACAATCATCTATTGAAGCCGAATACATGGCTCTCTCCGAGGGCGCAAAAGAGATGGTATGGTTGAAGATTTTGTATAAGGAATTGGGCTTGCACCAATCAGATTTTAACCTTTTTTGTGACAGTAGTAGTGCTATATTCATGAGCAAGCATCATACATATCAGCAATGCTCTAAGCACATTGAATTGCATTATCATTACATTTGGCATATGGTTGAAGAAGAAAACCTTCATGTTGTAAAGATTGACACAAAAGTGAATCCAGCTGATACTCTCACAAAGGTTGTAACACGGGAGAAGTTCAAGTTTTGCCGAGCTTCTCTCGATATTTCTAGAATGTGATAGTAAGGTTTAGAGTAGGATAATAACTTGTTACAGGAGTGGTTGATCTTCAAGTGGGAGATTTTTGTGGATATGAAGCTCAACAGCCTTCATCATTCCCTCCAAGAGACTCTGTCTCTTCGTTTTCTTCTACTGGCTTCTCAAGAGTCTCCTTGGAGCTCTTTATCTATTGTATTTTGCTATAACTTATTGTACTTCTGGATTTCATTAATATATTCTCCTGCTCAGTGTGGATGTAGGAAAATTTTCTGAACCATGATAAATCTTGCGTACTCTATTTTGTATTCTTGTTTTCGCATTTGTTTCAGCTCTTGAACTTTTACAAAAGGATCTTTACAAATAAATGCATAAATGTAACTGTAGGTAACCCATTCTGTTGTTGTTTACAATTATGGAAAATCATTGCATTCCATGAATCCATGTTTCTATGTTTTCTATGTTTTGGAAGCATTAAAGGTTGTGGATTCTGGCTTTACGTTTACCGATTGCATTTTCTAGAATTTTTATGAAGCCTCTTCATCAAAACCATTCTGTGTATATCTTTAAATCATTGTAGTCCACAAGACTACACTTCTTTCAAGCATTAAATGTTAAAAGCATTAATATAAAACAACAAATATATATTTGTTAAAATTGACATGTTTTGTATAATCCATTTCTTGAATATCATGTGATGTTTCTGATTATCAATCAAAGGAACCAATTGAACTGGTGTAAGAATGTGTGCTTTGTAAGAACTTACATAGTCTTTCTTGGGTACTTTGATGGAAAAAAATTAGCCAGAGTAAGTTGTAGATTTGTTCACACTGTGCTCCATTTAGGATTAACTGAAGCCTTTTCCATACTATAAGTTGGTTAATTCAATTGGAGTGTGCTGCCAAATTTGAATTATCTATCTTTGTCTATCTTTGTTCTAACAAATGTCTACTGGTAGATTTGAGGAGTAATTTGTGGATCATTTAAAAATGCTTGTAAAAGTTCGTTGTACATAACTTTTAATTCAATCTTTCTGCATTCAAATTATTTATCTTTACTCTGACAAATGTTTGCAGTATACTAAACAAAATCTCATTACAATTATTTTTTTTGAGTTACAACCGGCTAACCCCTTGCACCCGGATGGTGCAAGTGCTAGTAAATAAATAGTTATTAATCAATAAATAAATAATTATGCATGTATAAGCCACGACCTTTGACTCACATCACAGATAGTAGGCAAAATGCGAGTCCCTACATCGGGAGAACCTAGAATTAACGCAAATACCATTTGTTAATGAGAAGTGTCGATGGGTCATACAAACACGGGTAAACAATGACTAATTAATAAAGAGGTGCATTTAAGGAAAATAAGGAGGCATGTTCTCAGCCATCACATCTCATCATTCCACCAATAAGATATAAATTAAGCATTCACCAATGACCATGAGGCATCAAACCATACAGAAGTATAAGGAAAAACAAAGGATATAGATTGAGCACCATCAGCAGTACTGGCAACAACAATATCAGACAGTCGCATTCATATGATATTGTATCAGATAAATACTGAAGCCTGAAACCATGATTAATAATTGATGAATATATATAAATCTTACATATACAAGTAAATGTTGATAATTATATATTGAGACCATATTTAATCTTATATAGTATTTGACTTAAGGAAGGAAGTCTGCAATGTAGGAGAGGCTTGTATAAATCCAAGCAATGGCTATCTATCCCAAGATAGGGTAGGGGTCAGCATCCCGGAAGCCTTGAGGACAAGTCCCAAGATATGATATGGGATTGGATCTGCAAACTTTGAGGGAGCCCATTGCATTTGGTATCTAGACAACTTTGATAACAACTGCTCCTTCCATCATTAAGCTAAGTAGTAATGAGGTTAGATATGAGGATATCAATATTACATACATATAATTTAACCTAATTAGATGAATTAATAATTCTTATTATGAATATCTTAGAGTGAATAATTTTATCTTAGGATACATAATGTAGAAATTGAGTCAATATGTAATAATTATGTCCAAACCTAACAGGGGACATTACAATTGGTATCAAACCTTCTTTTCTTGCCATCCCGTGGAATGTAGTTAATGCAAACAAGCTAAAGTGCACAAAGGGTTTTAGAAAGGGAGAAAAAGAAACAAGCAACAAATATTGTTCATAAACAAAGCAACATAATGGGTGAACCACTAAGCGATGAACTAAGGGAGTTCATGGAGATAACAACCAAAAAATTGATAGAACAAAATGAAATAACACAAATCCTCATGCAAGCCTTACAAAACATGAATACTTCAGTCAACAATCTTAGATCACACCTAGGTGGAAGAGACACTAGTGCAATAATTTAGAAAATAATATTAGATCATCCACACCCAAGATCATGAAACCATCCTTCCTACCAGGAAGGGACACCCCAAGAGAAGAAGAAGAAACTAGTCACCTCCATAACAACATAGAGGAATTAGCAGAAGCTTAACACAATTTAAGACCTGAAATAAGGAGCATATCATTCAAGGATTATTATGAAGCAAAGAAATTAGAAGCTCCTAGGAGAGAAAGGGGACAATCTAATAAGGAATTAAAACATGTGATAAGCAAGGTAACCCTTCCAAGTTTTAACAGGTATGATAGAACCACAACCCATGGATGGCTGCAAAAATTAAACACTTACTTGTCCCTCAATTCCATGACAAAAGAAGAAACAATTAAAATTTTCACCCTACACTTGGAAGGTTCAACCCATGAATGGTGGAACCATGGTATCCTCACCCAAGGGAACCAAAATATAGCTTCTTACGAAGAATTCTCGTAGAAATTGATTAAAAGGTTTGATTGTAAACATCCCCAAAAGGATTTCAAAGAATTAACTCAACAAAAGAAAATAGGGACAGTGGATGAATACATCTATAAGTTCCAAAAAAAATCAACCAAAGTCACAGGGTTAGATGAGGAAAAATTAACCTACTTGTTTGTAGATGGATTAAAAGAATCAATAAAGGGATTGGTGGCTACCTTCAAACCAACTACTTTAGATAATGCAATAGAAACAAACCTAAATGTGGAAGCATCATCCCCAAATAACAGAGGTCAAAATGATCATACAAAGAGCTTTCATAAGAGGGAAATTCACCACAAGGCTCACCTAGACAAGGATGAGCTTAAAAGAAAGAACTTATGCTATAAATGTCAAAAACCATGAGGAAGAGGGCACATATTTCGTAGGGAATATTTAGACAATAAAAGATCATGTTATAGATGCAAAGAAAGATGGAAGCCTGGCCACAAATGTAAGAGCCAAAACTACCAATTGGAAGCAACCTCCGAGAATGAGAGGAAGGGAAAGCCCAACAAGAAGGCCAAGTATGATGATGAAGAATAAGTAACTCTAGCCACTATCACTAATAAAAAATCCAAGCACCATCCCTTCTATATAAAGGGCACTCTTAAAGGATAAAAAGCCATTACCTTAGTGGATAGTGGAGCTTCTCATAATTTCATTTAGTGAAAGGCTGGTAGCAAAAAGGAAACTCAAAACTAAACATTTCAAAGGGTTTTTAGCAGCAACAACAATGGGAGCCTTGGTCAAGTGTACAAAATTGGTACCCCAATTGGAAATGCTCATAGGAAAACACCCCATCAAGGAAGAATTTTATGTGGTACCATCAGACTCTGACGTGAAATTGGGCACTCCTTTCTTTGGGACATTTTTTGTTTGACTTGCCAAAATTAACAATATGCTTCCAACATGAAGGACATGAAGTAACATTGAAATGGATAACCAACGGATCCCCTAAAGTGGTCTCTTGCAAGGGGATGGAAAGTATCTTTAGAAAAAGTTCAAGGAGAATGGGAAACTCAATGCATGATCCTTGACAACTCGACCCCACAATGGAAGGCCATTCACATTGAGGTAAAACCTATACAAAGGAAGCACAAGAAGGTCTTTGATGACGTTCCCCCAAGGCTATCTCCCAAAAGAGGATTTGAACACATTATAGAATTAGAGAAGGGAGCACAACTAGTGATAACCACCCCATACCATCGCCCTCAAAATTTTAAAGAGGAGATAGAAAAAACCATATATGAATTACTAGAGATGGGCCATATACAACCAAGATCCAGCCCTTTTGCATCATTTTTTGTACTAGTAAAAAAGAAAGATGGAATGATGAGAATGTGCATTGACTATATAGATTTGAATAAAAAGAGTACAAAAAATTGTTGTGCTATTCCTAGAGTGGATGAACTTGTTGATGAACTCTATGGGGCCAAGTACTTATCAAAAAATGGCTTAAGGTCAGGGTATAGCCAGATAAGAATGAGGGAAAACGATATTCCAAAAACAACATTTAGATGCCACTATGGATATTTTGAGTTTATAGTCTTACCCTTTGGCTTGACCAATGCTCCCGCTACATTTCAATCTTGCATGAATCATACCTTCAAGAAGCAACTCATAAATTTTTTGTTAATATTTTTTGATGATATCCTCATATATAGTAAAACTTGAGAGTATTATCTCAAATATATTTACACAGTATTGGGTTTTCTTGAGGTTACAACCCTATAAACAGATGTCTATTAAAACTAGTGGAGCAGAAAAACTAAATTTAGGATTCTACGGGCCTTACAAATTTTTAAGAAGAATTGGTGAGGTAGCCTATGAACTGAATGTACCAGAGAAGAGTATGATCCATAATGTCTTCCATATATCACGACTAGAGAAAGTCCTTGGACAAAAATTACTCCATGTGAAGAGTTACCCCCACTTGATGATGAAGGAAAACTCATCCTAAAACCATAAAGGGTTTTGAACACGAGGGAGAAAAAGTTGAGGAATAAGATCATTCTATAATATCTGATCAAATGGTAAGGCCTACCTGAATCAGTGGCCTCAAAAATTAATCCAATAAAACAAAAAAAACTTTATATCTCAAATATAAACCTCTAGTTATCTTCAGTCCTACAAGATGTATGCCTTTAAACAATCTTATCAAATAACTATTGTTCCGAGTTCACTGTTCCTACAAGATGTATGCCTTTAAAGAAATGAACCATATAAACATTTGACACATGGAATTTTAATGTGGAAACCCTGTTAAGGGAAAAACCACTTGGGATCAGTGACCCAAAATTTTCACTCTTCTGAAGTGAGCTCGGTGAAGAGCCAACCCTGTTAAAAGTTACAAACACATTGTTAAGTGCAACCTTGTTAGAGGATTTATCACTAACAGTTTATCACTTGACCTAACATTCACTATGTTGTCAACATGAAAACCTTTTGATACTCCTTGGGATGTATCTCAATATATAAAGGATGGTTAGATCCTACTCTGTTAAGAGATTTTCTAATCAATGGTTAAACTGAAACAATATATGATCTATTCATAAATACCTCTTAATCTTTGCAGATGTTCAGATCTATTGTAAGCTCATAATACCTTTTGGATCAATGTTTCTCTTCTATTCCTTTGCTCCACTTCTATCTTCTCGATGAATGTTGTGCTTCTCTGTTGCTCGGTGTCTGCAGAAATCTTTAGCTCTGTTCTTCAGCTTGTATGATTAGGTCTGTATGAAGACTTCTATCTTCACCAGAATTCTCTTCATCATTCTCTTATTCTTCCCCCATTTGTTATTAATTACTTGTCTCTCTTTATAGACATGATTTTACCATTCTTTGTCATTCTTATTTTCTTCATTGATCACTTATTGATCCGTAAAGCTCGCCATTCTTTCTTTAGTTTGAATCCGCAAATATCTCCTTGTTTTATGGAATAAAACATGCTTTAAATCTCCTTCTTATCTTTATCTTTTAACTTATCAATGAAAACAAAGTAATCAAACAGTTAACTCTATCTTTAGCTCCTGCCAGCTAAGTTGTTTTGTCATTTCCTAATTTCAGTTCTCGTCGGTCAACACTTCAGTTGTGCTCAGTGACTACTGAAGATAGCTTGAGCATCAACTTCATTTATCATCGGTGACAAGGGTAGTTAGTTTGGTAATTCTTTCTCGGATAACACTGTCTCGGGTAACACTATCCGTCAGTTTACACTGTCTGTCGGGTAAGTACACTATCACTCGGTGTATGATTACCAAAAACAAAAAATTTGTCTTTTAGATCTTTAAGTGTTGTGATAATATGAGTATGATCAATCATATCATATTAAGTTGACATCAATGAAAATACAATACATTAACTAATTTAATGTCTTGGATTTGCTTTCTGCATCTCGGTGATCATCAACTTTGTCATCTTCAAACATTCAATCAGTTATAGTTCATCAATCTCTCCCTTTGGCATTGATGGCAACAAACTACATACTACTAATACAATATGAAAAATATCAATTGTAGTTCATCACTATTGATCAAACTTATTATTCTATAACCAATACAAATTTCTGACTCGTGGTAAGCTCTTCTAGCTTAGATTTGATTCTTGTAGAGTAATTTCTTCATGTTCTTCATTCCCTTTACTGGATAGGTTTAGCAACTTCTGATTTTGTCTCTCCCTTTGTTGTATAATCTCTTCTCCCTTTTCTGGATCGATATGCAGTGTTTAACTTTTCCAATTCTCTCCCTTTGTAGAAACTTGTGTTTCTGATCTTTGTTCTCCCTTTGACTGTTCCTCTCCCTGATGGATATCTCTTTTCCCTTTGACATCAATATGTTTCATTGAATACTTCTCTCCCTACGGATTTATTCTCTCCCTCATGATGTTCTTTACTTTGATGGATATTTCATATGGATATATTCTCTCCCATTGATAGTAATTCCAAACTCTTTTCTCCTCTTTTTTTAATATATTCCTTGAATTTCCTTTCCATCAGAAATTTAGCTTTGCATTAGCCACTAATCTCTCTAGTGTTTGGTGCAGATATGTACCTTTCTGTGTACTCATAAATATTTGCAGTCCATCTCTTTGCTTGCATCAACATGAATGATCTTCTGATTATGTGTAGGTTGATGCAGCCTCCTAGTCAGCTTAGTGACTAGTAGACAAGGGTCAGACCCCTAGTATCTTCCTCAGGTACTCAAATATATCTTTTGGCAATGGCTTTGTGAATATGTCTGCTAATTGTTCCTTTGATTGAAAATATTCTAGTATCACCTCTTTCTCTTGCATTTTTTATCTTAAGTAATGATACTTGATAGCAATATGCTTTGTCTTAGCATTCATGACAGGGTTCTTTGAAATGTTTATTGCACTTGTATTATCACAATAGATAATCACTGATTCAATAATTTTCATATTCATACCTTCTAGTATTTGCTTGATCCATGCAATGTCAGAGAAATTTGCAGTAGCAACCACATATTCTTCTTTTGTAGTAGATTGTGAGATGCATCCTTGCTTCTTACTTATCCATGTGATAAGTGTGTCACCCATAAAGAATGCTCTTCCTGTTGTGCTCTTTCTGTCATCTAAGTTTCCACCCCAATCAACATCTGTATAGACTTGAAGCTCAAATTTGCCTTCTTTATTATACCAAAGACCATAATCCTTGGTATTATTTAGATATCTCAGAATTCTTTTGACAATAGTCATGTGTGATTCCTTGGGATTAGTAGAGAATCTTGCAACTATTCCAACTGCATGTGCTATATCTAGTCTAGTATGTACAACATACATTAGTTTTCCAATCATTGATGTATATGAGGTCTGATTTACCTCGTTTTACTTGTCTTCTTTTGGAAATTTTCATCTGGCTACCATAGGTGTTCCAACTGGTTTGGAATCTTCCATCTTGAATATCTTCAACACTTTCTTGATGTATTTGGATTGTGTGATGTAGATACCTGCATCTTGTTGAAGAATCTGTTGACCAAGAAAGAATTTGATCTCCCCAAACATTGACATCTCAAACTCTTTGCTCATTTCATCAGCAAATGATTTGCATAACATATCATTACCTCCAAATATGATATCATCAACAAATATTTCAGCAATCAAATACAGATTATTGTTTTCACTTGTTCTTACAAATCCAATACTAATGAGATAAGAGTGAAGTCTTTCATACCATTCTCTCAGTGCTTGTTTCAATCCATACAAGGATTCGTGTATTCTACATACCATGTTCCTCTTGTTAGGATCAACAAACCCTTCAGGTTGTTCAATGTATACCTCTTCTTCTAATATTCCATTTAGGAATGCAAATTTTACATCCATTTGGTATACCTTGAATCCTTTGTAAGCAACATAAGAAAATAGAATTCTGACTCCTTCTAGTCTAGCAACGGGTTCAAAGATTTCTCCATAGTCAATACCTTCCTCTTGTGCATACCCTTTGTGTACTAATCTTTCTTTGTTCCTTGTGACTTCTCCATTCTCATTCAGTTTGCTTCTCAATATCCATTTGGTACCAATGACATTCTTGTCATCTAGTCTAGGTACTAATGTCCATGTTTTGTTCTTCTTGTTGGAAATGAGATAAGTAACTGAGAGGGGAGGGGTGAATCAATTACTCCAAAACAAATCCTTTGTCCCTTAGATGTCTTAAATACTTTAACATTGTTACTCGGTTAATTAAGATATTCTTCTGTAACTCGGGTGTCAAAGTAATGCTTATAATATCTAATGCAATTATACTTTATAGATTTAAGTGAAGAAACATAAAGCATGAAACAAATAACATATACACAGGTGACACCAAGATTTAACATGGAAACCCAATATGGGAAAAACCACCAATTTAACTAGTTACTATTTTTCACTCTTCTGAAGTGAGCCCTGTTAGGAGCCAACCTTGTTAAAGGTTACAATAACACACTATTAGGTGTGACCTTGTTAAAGGATTTAATCACTCTATGAGGAGTAGACTTGAAGCTCAAATTTTCCTTCTTTATTATACTAGAGACCATAGTCCTCGGTATTCTTTAGATATATTAGAATTCTTTTGACACCATTCGTGTGATTCATTGGGATTAGCAGAGAATCTTGCAACTATTCCAACTGCATGTGCTATATCTGGTCTAGTATGTATGTAAAATACATTATTTTTTGAATCATTGATCTATATAAGGTCTGATTTACCTCAGTTGACTTGTCTTCTTTTGGAAGTTTGCATCTGGTTTCCATAGGTGTTCCAACTGGTTTGGAATCTTCCATCTTGAATATCTTTAGCACTTCCTTGATGTATTTGGATTGTGTGATGTAGATGCCTTCATCTTGTTGAAGAATTTGTTGACCAAGAAACAATTTGATCTCCCCAAACATTGACATCTCAAACTCTTTGCTCATTTCATCAACAAATGATTTGCATAACATATCATTACCTCCAAATATGATATTATCAAAAAATATTTCAGAAATCAAGATCTTATCATCAATATCTTTCAAATACAGATTATTGTTTTCACTTGTTCTTACAAATCCAATACTAATGAGATAAGAGTGAAGTCTTTCATACCATTCTCGTAGTGCTTGTTTCAATCCATACAAGGATTTGTGTAGTCTACATACCATGTTCCTCTTGTTAGGATCAAAAAACCCTTCAGGTTGTTCAATGTATACCTCTTCTTCTAATATTCCATTTAGGAATGTAGATTTGACATCCATTTGGTATACCTTGAATCCTTTGTAAGCAACATAAGTAAGTAGAATTCTAAATCCTTCTAGTCTAGAAATGGGTTCAAAGGTTTCTCCATAGTCAATACCTTCTTCTTGTGATTACCCTTTGCATACTAATCTTTCTTTGTTCCTTATGACTTCTCCATTCTCATCCAGTTTGCTCCTGAATATCCATTTGGTACCAATGACATTCTTGTCATCTAGTCTAGGTACTAATGTCCATGTTTTGTTCTTCTTGTTGGAAATGAGATAAGTAACTAAGAGGGGAGGGGTGAATCAGTTACTCAAAAACAAATCCTTTGTCCCTTAGATGTCTTAAATACTTTAACATTGTTACTCGGTTAATTAAGATATTATTCTGTAACTCGACTGTCAAAGTAATCTTTATAATATCCAATGCAATTATACTTTAGAGATTTAAGTGCAGAAACATAAAGCATGAAACAAATAGCATATACACAGGTGACACCAAGATTTAACATGGAAACCCAATATGGGAGAAACCACCAATGTAACTAGTTACTATTTTTCACTCTTCTGAAGTGAGCCCTGTTAGGAGCCAACCCTGTTAAAGGTTACAATAACACACTGTTAGGTGTGACCTTGTTAAAGGATTTAATCACCCTGTGAGGAGTGGCCTTGTTAGAGGTCTTCAACACTTCAACATAGAAATGCTACCTTGTGAGAGGATTTACAAAAAGACTATTAAGTCTACTCTGTTAAGAGATTTTAGATCACTGCTATAATTGTTAGAAAGTAAAAATGAATTGACCTATATGTGTAAGCAAATGTCTTTGCTGATTCAGGTCTTTATTCTGATTATAACTGGATCCTTGCTAATCAGATGTTCTATTGCAGCTCCAAGTGATTAGTACTCAATCAGAATCCTGTCTGATTTTGCCTTCACTCTTCATATCACAGAATTCCACACTTCTGCTTTTTATTCTTGCTTTTAGTTTTTCTCACTCATTCAATCCAAACTTGACCTTTCATTTATATGGTAAGCCCTGTCAAGTCGGCTTGAATATACTTCTAATAATAAATTACAATTTAGTCGGCCTCATATAACCAATTAATTATAGAATATAAATCATTGTTAGTCAGCTGCCACTGAATGCCCGACCAAGACTGAAATGCCCGAGTGACTCGATCAACACTAAACTTCGTTCAATTCCTAACTGAAATTGGTCAACACTAAATAACTCATTCTGTTCACCAACTGTGCTCGGTCTAAATATAGACTTTTGTGTAACATCACTATATAAGTGTAAATACATGTGTAACATCAATGACAATACATAATTGAATAATTGTCTTCAACAATCTCCCTCTTTGGCATTGATGGCAACACAACATGTCATAATACAAATAATTGTAGAGCAACATAAAATTTTATTAATGTCTTTAGCTTCATTCTGATTCTCATCCAAAAACTCCCTCTTACATCAAAATCTCCCTCTTACTATATTATAGAAGACTCTCCCTCTTTGACAACAGATCCCAAAGACACCATCTCCACAAATATCAATAGTCAGTACTATTTCACTTTGTAATTGTAATGTACCTAAATGTACAAATTCATCTACAATGTTCCCTAATGTACTTGCATCAACTGATAGATCTTCACTATTGCTCGGGTTGATGCATCACTAAATTGTATTTCAGTGAGCTTCAGTTAGGGGAAGCAAACCTAGCTTTCCTCTAAGATAAAAGAATGCATCCTTAGGCAAAGGTTTGGTGAATATATCTGCAACTTGTTCTTTGGTATTCACATATTCCAACCTTACTTCTTTATTCTGTACCAATTCGCTAAAAAAATGATACTTTATTGCTATATGCTTAGTTTTGGTGTGTATCACAAGATTCTTTGAAATGTTAATGGCATTGGTGTTGTCACAGTAGATAATAACTGACTCTTTTACTTATTCCTTCATTCCTGATAACAACTACTTGATCCATATGATGTTTGAACAGTTCACTACTACAACAACATATTCTACCTCTACTGTAGACTGGAAGATACAATTCTGTTTCTTGCTAGTCCATGATACTAACCTCTTTCCAAGAAAGAAAGCTCCACCACTGGTGCTTTTCCTGTCATCTACACTTCCAACCCAATCAGCATCAATGAATGTCTTTAAATCAAAGTTTCCACCTTTCTTATACCATAAACCATAGTTTTCAGTACCCTTCAGATATCTTAGAATTATTTTGATTGCCATTAGGTGATTATCTCTGGGATTAGCTGAAAATATTGCAACAATACCAATTGCCAATGTAATATTAGGTTGGATGTGAACAACATATTGCAATTTTCTAATCATGGGGTAAGTGCACAAAGATGGGGGACCAAAAAGGGGGTATAAGATGCCACTTTTTTTATGAAATCAACAAAATCTGAACTTCAACAAGAAATTGAGGATAGTTACACTCAAAATTTTAAAATGCGATGAAAACAAGAGTTGTTCTACTTCGAATCTAGTTTCTAAACTACTAATTTATTTTAGAAATGGTTGAGATTAAGGCCCTCAAAAAGGGGGAGCACAAAAAGTGGTCCTGCTTTTTGTGAAAAAACATAACATAGCGTCTGGTGTGCTCCCCCTAAAATGTTAACTTTTTTAGAAAAAAAATTTAATCGCTCCAATGAGAAATTAGCTAACACCACCTAGTTTATCCTAGATTTTTCTGCTAATTTTTTTATGAAAGTGTATTTTTTTCCATTTTCTGAAGTGGACACATCCTGAAAATGTGAAATTTATGTGTGCTCCCCCTAGAAATCATTGAAAACTAATTGAAAATCAAAACTTCTTTTTTTTTTAAAGTGTGTAGAATGGAGTCTAGTTTCTGAAAATGTATTTTTTTTTCAAAATTTGATGAATGAGCCAAAATCTAAGCCCAAATTAATACACATTAGTTTTTGACAAAAATCGGACATACTTAGAAAAGAAATTAAAAATGAAAAGCTGAACACAATGCGAATTCAAAATAAATTACATTGTTAGATAGCTATCAGAGAGATCTACAATATCATGTCATCTGATTTTATCATTATTGAACCACGTGCAAACCTGACGGAGAGCACATAAGAAAAAATGTTATTTTTTTGTATGTTTGCTGGAAAACACGTCTCAAGCCTATTTGAATCCTCCAGGCCTTTGGTTTGGAACTCCAAGGCAATTCCAAGCCTTAGGCTTGGTAAATATCAATGTCGTTACAAGAGCGTACGCCCTAGATGGAATACGCACTATAGGGCGTATGCCCTATATTAGACACAAAATACAAAAGGAGAGAGAGAGAGAGAGAGAGAGAGAGAGAGAGAGAGAGAGAGAGAGAGAGAGAGAGAGAGAGAGAGAGAGAGAGA
>MU225541.1:429557-449880 GCA_018584345.1 Thuja plicata
GAGAGAGAGAGAGAGAGAGAGAGAGAGAGAGAGAGAGAGAGAGAGAGAGATTAGTCATGCTAACCAAGGTTTCCTTTTGCAGGGATTGAATGAAAGAGTAAACAATCACAATGAAACCCATCACAAGAAACCATTTCAGAAGATAAACTTGGAAGGAAGTATGTCTTTCAAAGGTTTTTCTATAGAAGATGATATGAAATTTTTTTTACCACACCATGTTAAATTATTGGTTGGCTTTGGAGTTCCAAGTCACCCTATTGATCGACGGCTGAAGCTTAAAAATTTTATGCAAGGACCCCCCTATTTTTATTTTGAAAACGTGTTTAATACAATAAGGGGTACATATGGGCAAAAATATCCTGATATCTCCATAATATTGAACCAGAATTTGTGGATTCTAAGTACTTTTCATTTTCTAGTAGAAAACATGGCTATGTGCATAACCTTCCTATTGATAATCATTTTTAGATTTTACCTTTGCCACTAATGACAATTGAAGAGGCATTTCCTGAATATCAAAAGTATTGTCAGATTTTACCTTTGCCACACATGTATCTGTTCTTCCAGGATAGAGTGTATATGATCCCTTGGAAATGCTTTCTAGGTAGAAACGATAAGATACCACCTTTCTATTTTGTAGCCTATTTATCCAAAGGGGATAAATGTCCTTTCTCTGTTCTCTAGAATTGGGGGTGTAGAAGTTGCTTTGCATCATTTGGGTATTCTACTCAATTATGTTGTATCTACAGAAATTTGAAAACAAAATAGGCTTATTCTCAGAAGCTGGTGGGAAAAATCATATCAAAAGGGTAAACTAATTGAGGTGGAGGATGCGAAGGATCTAATAGTAGAAAGACTTGATAAAGTGATTAACTCAGTTGGAGGTTTTGATCTCATAATAGGTGGAAGCCCCTGTAATAATCTATCAGGCAGCAATAGGTGCACTAGGCATGGACTGGATGGAAATCAATCTTCTATTTTCTATGAATTCCCAAGGATTCTGAATTATGTAAGGGGTGTACAATGCATTCGAGCCTAACTTGACACAATATTTTTGGTATGCACAATATGATTATTACATGTAGATTCTCTGTGAAGCGACCTTTCTTACTACCCTGGGTGTCATGAAATGTTTGTCCAATTTTCTCTTTTTAGTTTCTCTAACTCAAATCTGGAGAGCTAAGCATGATTGCAACATGAAGTCATGGCAAACAATGGCAAACAACCAAGGAATTATGGAAGACTATTTATAGAATTCTTGAAGAGAGAGATAGAGAGAGAGAGAGAGTCATTGATTTGATTAGTCATGCTAACCAAGGTTTCCTTTTGCAACAAGGTCTAGTGATGAGATTTGCACATGTGACATCCACCGAATTAATATATAATGTCAAACACTAGAGGTGAAACAAGTATTCAAAGAGAGAGAGAGAGAGAGAGTACTTATTTCCAATCTAGTATTTGACATTATCTTGTTTCACTTCTAGTATTTGGCATTATCTGTAACAATCTTTGAATACTTGTTTCACCTCTAGTGTTTGACATTATATATTAATCCAGTGGATGTCACATGTGCAAATCTCACGCTAGACCTTGTTGCAAAAGGAAACCTTGGTTAACATGAATAATAAAATCAATGACTCTCTCTATCTCTCTCTAACACACAAACACACCATCTAATCTCTCTCTCGTCATTCTCACCTATCTCTCTCTCTCTCTCATATTCTCTTCCTCTCTTCTCCTATTCTTCTCACTCTCTTACTCTATCTTTCTTTCCCTTGCCCTACCCCACCTTACGACCCCTAGGATGTACTCTTAGGCTTCCTAATGGGTCATAAGGTGTCATAAGGGGTTGTATGACTTATTAATGGGTCCTACGACCCCTTAAGACACCTTACGAACCCTGAGATGTGCTCTTAGGCTCCCTAATGGGTCGTAAGGTGCCATAAGGGGTCGTAGGACCCATTAATGGGTCCTAGGACTCCTTAAGACACCTTACGACCCCTAAGATGAACTCATAGGCTTCCTAATGGGTCGTAAGGTGTCATAAGGGGTCATAGGATCCATTAATGGGTCATAGGACTCCTTAAGACACCCTACGACCCCTAAGATGAACTCTTAGGCTTCCTAATGGGTCGTAAGGTGTCATAAGGGGTCGTAGGACCCATTAATGGGTCCTAAGAACCTTTAAGACACCATAAAACTCTTAATATGTACTCTTAGGCTTCCCAATGAGTTGTAAGGTGTCATAAGGGGTTGTAGGACCCATTAATGGGTCCTATGACCCTTGAAGACACATTACACCTCTTTTGGAACCCTAAGAATACATCTTAGGGCTCTTAGTACACATTAATAGGTATCAAGGGGTCATAGGACACCTTAAGATACCTTACGACACTTAAGATGTACTCTTAGGCTTCCTAATGGGTCGTAAGGTGTAATAAGGGTATGTAGGAGCCATTAATGGATGCTAGGACCACTTAAGACACCTTACAACCCCTAAAATGTACTCTTTGGTTTCTTAATGGGTCGTAAGGTGTCATAAGGGGTCCTAGGATCCATTAAGACACCTTACAACCCCTTACGGACACTAAGAATACATCTTAGGGTTCCTAGTACACATTAATGGGTCTCAAGGGGTCATAGAACATATTATTGTGTCTTAGGACACTATAAGACCCCTTACGACCCCTAAGAGGTACTCTTAGGCTTCCTAATGGGTCGTAACGTGTCATAAGGGGTCGTAGGACTCATTAATGGGTCCTAAGACCCCTTAAGACACCATATGACCCCTAAGATGTACTCTTAGGCTTCCTAATGGGTTGTAAGGTGACAAAAGTGGTCGTAGGTGTAACCACCTAAATTTGGTCTATTCCAACTATGGATCCTATTTGCCCTAAGTGTGATCATACCCTTGATTATGTCCAAACGACCCTATTGCTACTTAGCATAATTCTTTGAATCAATTTAATATCCTAGGTGATTTTTATCACTAAATTATATTAAATATTATAGGCCATACAATTCAAATCAATTTCAACCAATTAGATATTACCAAAATCAAACATGGCTATAGTATTTAATTATAAAGGAATTAAATAAATCCCTAATCAATTACCCACTTGCAAAATAACCCATTTCCCCTAGCCTATTAATTTTTATTAAAATGGCTATAGTCCCCTAATTATTAAAAATCAATTAAATTGTTTTAATAATTAGTTTCCTATTTTTAGATGAATTAAATAAGTTTAATTCATTTAGATAATATTCTCCTAAACCCTAACCTAACCTATCTCAACCACTTCTACCCTGGGTTCTAACCCATCCCAACCTATTCCACCCTTTCTAATCTAATTCTGATCCTAATTCTATCCTAACCCACCTCCTAATGTTGTCACATTCCATTAGGGAATGCTTAGCAACTCCACCCACTTGAGAAAGTCCACTTTCTCAAGCTAGACTTTCTTAAGGTCCACCTTCTCAAGCCATCCTCCCATGCTTCTTAAAGGCTTTCATTAATGCCTTATTAATGAGAAGACCTTAAGCCCATGTCTCTCCCATGCCTTATTAATGCCTTAGGCATTAATGCTTCTTACACCTCCATTAATGAGGTCCTCACCTCATTAATTCACCTTGTCCCCCCTCTCTCTCTCCCATTCTTCTATAAATAGAAGCCTGTTTTGAGAGTAAATAAGCCTTCACTTTAGATTTCAATTACATTGTTATGCTATTGGATTCATCCTAGATTTGCATTTCACTTATTATTTCATGCTAGTTCATTGTTATTATTCACATGCTTAGAGCTAGAATGCTTGTTTTTCATCTTTTTAGCTTGGTTTTGAACTAAATCCTTCATGCTAGGTTGTATTCATCACTGATTTGTAGCATATTCTGAGGGCTAATATGTTATTAATTACACTCCTCCTAGTTAGCAGGCAATAAGTCAGTTTTAGTGGGTTTTACATGCTTTTCTAACCCTTTTGGACTAATATAATGACTTATTGAGTGTTTGTGTTTTTCTCAACAGGTTCCCAAATACACACGCACATCTCTGGTGCCCATCGTGGGGCAAGATTTTAGATTTAGCCTCGTTTATAATACTTTTTTTAATTTGGAGGCTCGGGAATCAGTCACAGAATCACATTTAATCTTACAAGATCGCATCCCGGATACGCCATCGTACGCGTAAATTCTGGCCCGCATCTAGGATTTCCCAAATCGTATCTAGTTTTGGCTCACATTCGATCAGCAAAGGCTTGCATTTGGTAAATAGGCTCACATCCAGGATACTATATCATATTTAGTAGAATTTTAGGCTCGTATTTGGTTGAAAAGTTTGTCTACTCTATTTGCCTAATCCTAACAAGTCTAACAAGTTGTGCTTTTTGTATTTTGCAGCTTAACACATGTTTTACAGGTATTTTTGGCAGTTTTCATGGAGTCAGATTAAAAGGATACTAATGTGGTTTTTTTACAGGTTACCAAACCCCCTCCGTCTTGACTTCTATTTATTTTCTTTTCAAACACTTAAGACCATTTTCTCCACTTGCTAAAGCAACTAGATATTATGCTCTTTTCCTCTTAAGGAAAATCTGAAAATCGGACGTTCTTTTATCATTTGTGATGAAATCGGGGGTAACCAAACAAGAAAACACACTGTTTAATTCATTTTGGGGATAGTAATTTAACAAAACAAAGCATTAAATATGTGGGTTAATTGAACAAGTTCAATCATATAATTACTTTTGGAAATCAGAAATTGAACAAACACAAATCACTAAATCAATGTGGTAATTAAACAAGGCAAATTTCTCTTTCAAAGCATCATGTTTTCTTTAAAATAGGAACCATTAAATCAAGCTCAACATAGCTTGAGGGAAATAATTTTTGTTTTAAGTGTTTGAGGAGAAAACGGCATGGACTAGGAGAGTATGCTCTTCTTCTTTTGAAGAATCAGAAATCTAGAACTCCTAAGCTCGCCAATCCTGGTTACCAATCTTTTAACAGTAGAGGGCCTGCCGGTTGAGGAAAAAATCTCCTAGGAACGACCCAAGTGAGGACAGGTCTTACGCTGACCCTTCCAACTCACTATAAATAGTTGCTTCCTTGTAGGCCAAAGCCTCAAAAAATGGAACTAATTTTTTTCTTAGAATTTTTACATCATTCCTTGAACATATCAGCGTATATATAGAGCGGAGCCGCTTGAATCTTACTTGTGAGACTATATATATTCAGGTGCTCATAGGGCTATACGCCTGAATTTTGCCTTGTGCAATTCTATAAGGGACAGTTATGAACGGATTGCCCAATAATCTACAACAACTTCAACTGAAAGAATACCCGATTCATCCCTGAAAGGGTGATAATTTTTGTGCAAGGAAAAAAGTAATTGCCCCAAGACACTCATCATATCATGCCCTCACTTGCATTTGGAGTCAGCTAATACAACATCATGACTGGAGCCATTGCGTGCTTGGTGATGGTTGTATTTTGATTAGCATTTGAGTGTGTGTCTAAGTCAACGAGCAAATATTTTCATCCTCCACCTAGAAAATAGGGCAAAAAGAGTGTTTGTTTCACCCTCTTAACATAGCAAAACTGTTTGACATGTTTAAAAGGTCACTAAAAAGATAAGCTCCTCAAAATAATCAAAAAATTTCAAACCCTGGAGTACACGTGTTTTTTACGCCTTACAAACACTTCTTGATGCAATCTAGAAGCAATCAACTTCACGCACTTCAAAAAACAAGTTTTTTTCAAAACTGACTCAAACTGACAAGGCCGTCATAAGATTGCATCCTATTTTTCCTGAGTCATATTCAGGTTTTAGGATCATATTTAGTGCATTGGATCGCATTTAGTGTCACTGGATTGCATTTGGTCAGTATACAGTCGCATCCAGAGTTTAGGATCGCATCTAGTTCCATCAGAGGCTCGTATCTGGGAGCTCACATTCAAGACAGTGGGCATTTCTAGCAGTTTTTCTTAGGAAGTCTCAGTTGTTTTAGGTACCCTTTTTTCTCTTTAGCTGGTCCCTGTTATCTCTTCAAGTCTCCCTGCTGTTATTTTTGAACACTTTCGAAACGTCCACCTTGCATGCTTTGTCAGTCTTTCATGATTAGTTCAATATGTGTGGTCTACCCATTTTCTATCAAGAACTTGGTTCCCAGCTCACTATCAGGGCATTCTAACCCTCTGACGCTGGAATCATTTACATCCACCAAAATAGTTACTTTTACCTAGACACACCCACTTGAACAATCTAAAAACCTTACTAGCACTATTGGGAAGCATTAACGAAGTTGAGAAACAAACTTCATGGTTAACACAAGACACAACAAGTACACAACTAAAGGATCAAAAGTACCTCCTAAAACACCACACTTCTAGGGAGAAACCTCTCGCAGTTCCCTTCTTGACCTAGATTCTCCTCAAATGGATACCAACACTAACGAATGGAGTAAGGATTTTGAGGGTTATAATGATGGAAAACATGAGAAACTTGAAGCCACAAAAGAGGAAGAAGGACCCAGATATGAACATAATCTGTTTGGCTCAAATAGTGAAGATGAGATCCCCAAGGATGAATACGAGAAACTGAAACAAAGTAAATGGATCCACAAGCTATTAGAATGAATAATCAGTGATGATAAATAAAAATACTTCCTCCATTTAGCATCCACCAGCGTCAAATTACCTAAAGACTATGATGTGGAGAAACTCAAGGAGAAGGAAGTACCAAACCCCATATCTATCCTCACTAAACAGCTCAATCTCATGCAAACCGAGCTCACACATCTCAAACAGGAAAATGATAAACCTAAATCAAAATACTCTTTGGACGCCATTTGTCCATTTCCTTTTGATAAGAGTATCACTATGGTCCCATTTCCCCCCAATGTGGCAAGGCCAAAGTATGATAAATACATAGGGGAAACTAATCCATGCGACCATGTAAGGGAATTTTATGCCCCTAGTATTGAGTACATGCATGAACCTACGTACCTCATGTGACTATTTCCAGGAAGTTTAGGAGGTAATGCCATGGAATGGTTCTCGAAAATAAACCCAAAGGTCAAGACATTTGAGGAATTGATCTAACGATTCATTCAAAATTACTCCTACAACATCCAACATGATGTAACTATGATGGACCTATGTAATACCAAACAGTGAACAGGCGAGTCATTTACACACTTCCTCCAAAGATGGAGAAAGATCTTTGCACGGTATTCACTGGTCATTCCCGAAATAGAGAAGATGGAAATCTTCATTAACAATTTGATACCAGAATTGAGCTATGCTCTACAAATGCAAGACTCTTCTAGCTTTGATAAAATGATCAAAAATGCCCTCCGTATTGAGGAAGTCATGGTTAAAAGGGGAGAAATCACCCTTCAAAATGAAAGCAAGACCACCAACTCCAACACTAAACCCAAATGGTGCAAACAAAACAAAAATGTTGTTAATGATGGAGTTGTTTATGCTTATAACATTGGTCATAAAACCGAAGCATTCAATCTAACCAATGGCATGCAAGAAAGCAAAGAAACCAAGGTAACACCTCCCGTCCCCAAGGAAAACGATGATAACAAAGGGCAGACATGGGAATCAAAACCCTAGAGAACATTCACTCCTTTGGGGGAACCTCTTGAGACCTTTTTTGAAAATGCTGGTGGATAACAAAGTCCTCACAATTCCCAATTCTAAACCATGGGAACCTATGGTCAAACCCAGGTGGTGGGATGATAACTCCTACTGTGTCTTTCACAAAAACAAGGGACACAAGACAAATAAATGTCTTAAACTTAAACATGTTATCCAAGACCTCATTGAAGGAGATAAGATCAAGATAGACGGACATACCACTAATGAAGACCACATAGCATTTAATAAACCCTTTCCTAATTACAATCAAGGAGAAATGTCTAAAGGGAAAGGTAATGAGGTGAACTACACCTATTCCAAACATGATAATGTGATCAACATGCTTGACATTAAAACTGAATCCATCAATGTGATCACAATCAAAGGTGCATCATCCCACTCAAATGTTGTAACACGAAGCCAAGCGCAAGTTATGATCAAAGGACCTCCAAAACCAACATCAACATTAGAGGTTCCTATTGTAACTATCCCTAAACCAGCAACAAAACATGTGGTCACTATCCCCGATGCGAAATATAACTTGGTAGACCAATTGCAATGAACCGCTGCCAAAATTTCCATCTTTGAATTACTCAAGATATCCATAGTACATAGGGAAATCCTAGAATAGGCCCTACACACTACTAATGTTCCAAAGGACATTGATATAGACAAATTTCAAGCAATGGTCAACCATATCTCAGCACCACATTACCTCACTTTCTCTGAAGAGGATGACAAGTCATTAACACATCCACACAATTAGCCCCTTCATATTGAGGTCTTGATCCATAAATCCCGTGTTAGGCGTGTATTGATAGATGGAGGTGCAGGACTGAATATCTGTACATTGGATCTAATCAAGAAATTGGGTCTATCCAAACAGGAAATTGACTCTAGAAACAGAATAACCATCAAAGCATATGATGAGGAAGAAAGGTCCTCCAAAGGACTTATTGTTCTACCTATCAGGGTCAGGCTGATTGAGAGGAATGTCCTATGCCAGGTTCTTGATTTACCATTGGCCTACAATATTCTACTAGGGAGACCATGGATTCATGACATGCAAGTTGTACCATCCACTTACCACCAATGTATAAAGTTCCCACACAATGGGGTGGAAGTGACGATCCCTGCAGATGCTAATTACACTTGCAACAACATCAAAGCAGGTAGCATGATACCCCACAACAAGGAGGCTCTAGATGTAGTTACTCCTGAAACTACCAAGGACATGGTCATGAAAAGTCTTACAAAACCTTGAGATTTGAAGAAACAGGTATGGGTGAATACAAGCTGGATCTAACTCCCTCACTAACAGAGCTTCCAGTATCTCCAAGATCTTACGTCAATCCTTCATCAACATTCACACCTACAGCATCTAAAGAGCCATAAGTACATCAGGCAACTGGCATGATCAGAGCATCTACATCTTCCTCAGATAACACAGAAGACCAAGCAGTCTTGGATTGGCTCTACAAAGGTGAACCAGGGGAATCTAAGGTCAAACATGTGAAAATATCCCCTGAACAATATGGAAAGGGATATGATTTCCTCACACAAATGGGGTACAAAGGAAAGGGACCTCTCAATGATACAGGACGAGGAATTGTTGAACCTATACCAATGGAGTTCCACAGCACAAGAGATAAAACATGACTTGGTTTTAATACCAAAACTAATAAACCCGCTCTGATAGAGAGTCCGCACTCAGATAAAGGGAGTGATAAAACAGATGAGTTTGAAGAATGGTCCTATGCAATATTGTTATATGTTGGTGCACAAAATCCCAACTATCAAGGAAAATGCTACGTACCTAGCTTTGAGGTACCATAGGATCTTCACTCTCCTTTTCTCGCACAACCTCCTATTCAAGAGGTGGGGGAAACAATATCAACAATAACTCAAGAGGTACCCCAGCCACAAAATTTACATCCTAACTGGGGGCAGTTGGTCACCATTTCACATGTATTAGACTTACCCCACTTTGATCTCCAAGAAGCTAACTGAGTACATCAGATAAACATTTCTGAATACTTGAACAGATCTGATGATGATGTCATAGACTCTCATGACTATGAATGGGATCAGCTATCTATTTCTTCTAAAGATATTGGAATAGATACCATTCACATGTTCACAGCACCCTCGGCTCCTAGTAGATGACCTAACACTCCTTTCAATGATGTTGATCCTCCTGAAGCAGAAGAAGAGTTCCTTCCCCTGATAATTGATGGAGACACTGGTGAATACATTACTCTAGAGGAATTTCATAGGATACAAGCAAGAAGCCTCCTTTCACAGAGGGATGATGATGAGATTTCCACTGATGAGTCACTAGAGTTCGATCCATATATCACTAACAATGATCCTTTTAACGATGATCTTACTCTTATTGATCTAAACATCAAAGAAATTAACTTAACAGATCACGTCATGTTGGTTAATAGTCTTGGTACTAACACGATGTTTTCCTTCCCAGAATCCAACTCCCTGACATTGATACATTCAGATTTAATTGATTGGACTGAAACAGATCCTATTCCCATCCTTGACTTTCCTAATGACCATGCCCTAGCTTACTATCTTAATGCTTGTGAACCTCACCCTTCTTCCACCACAGCAAGGAGCGAGAACATGTCACAGGAGGATATCAAGTTTCTTAGTCACAAGCTAAAAAATAAAAATAAAAAGTGGACTGATGATGAAAACCACTCTATGGCAGTATCGGATCCCAAAAAAGTAAAGAAAAAAGATGAATCTAATGATGAAAACCTCTCCGAGGCACCAAAGGATGAGACTCTTGATATCCTCCCTAAACACTTTCAGGAAAGATCTTCAGTATTGATTGAACCCACACAGCCAGTAAACTTGTGCATGGTTGAAAATCCTCAAATAGTTCACCTAGCACAATCTTTATCACAAGAGGAGAAGATACAATTCACATCATTCCTGCAAGAGAAGAAGATCAACTTTGCATGGTCTTATACTGATATGCCAGGGCTTGATCCTAATCTCATCATGCATCATTTATCTATAGCTCCTAGAATCAAGCCCGTAAAGAGAAAACTTAGGAAAATGCACCCACATGTTGCATTATTAGTCAAAGCAGAGCTGGAGAAGTTGTTAAAAGAAGAATTTATTCGAGTCATTGGCTATGCAGGGTGGATCTCCAATGTGGTCCCTGTTTCTAAATCTGATAAATCTATCAGGATCTGTACGGACTTCAGAGACCTAAAAAAAGCATGTTCAAAGGATGACTTCCCTCTACCAAACATTGACATGATCATAGATCTTACAGCTGGCTTTAAGATGTATTCATTAATGGATGGATTCTCTGGCTATAACCAAATCAAGATCGCCCCTGAGGATCAAGAGAAAACTGCATTCACATGCGCATGGGGCACATTTTTCTGGAACGTCATGCCATTTGGGTTAAAGAATACAGGTGCCACATATCAAAGAGCTATGACAACGATATTCCATGACATGATGCACAAGAACATGGAGGATTATGTTGATGATACATTGGCTAAATCCAAAGAATGAGGTACTCACATTTCTGACCTCCAAAAAACATTGGACCGAAAGGAGCAATTCCAACTCAGGCTCAACCCAAATAAATGTGCTTTTGGGGTCCAATTAGGAAAGCTCCTAGGATTCATTATATCAGCAAAGGGAATTGAGGTTGATCCTGCTAAAGTCAAAGCTATTCTAGAGATGGCTCCCCCACGTAATATCATCCAAATGAGGACACTACAAGGGAGACTCTAGTCTATTCAGAGATTCATGTCCCCACTTGCAGATAAGGCACAACCCTTTACTAAATTGCTACATAAAGGGGTTCCATTCAATTGGGATGAACAGTGTGAAACAAACTTCAAAGAATTGAAGGGGTACCTGGCTGCTCCACCTATTCTTATGGAACCTATTCATAGAAAACCGTTGCTCCTATAAATTTCAGCTATAGCTACATCCCTAGGAGTATTACTAGCGCAAGAAGATGAAACAAAGAAAGAAAGAGCAATCTTCTACATTAGTAGAACATTGGTCGCTTATGAGCTCAATTATAGCATTATTGAAAAAGCATGCCTAGCAGTTGTGTTCGCATCACAGAAATTAAAACACTATATGCTCTCTCACACAGTGAAACTCATTGCTAAGATTGACCCTCTGAAATATCTTTTGAGTAAGACAGCATTAACAGGGCGTTTGGCCAAATGGGTCCTGATTCTGAGTGAGTTCGACATTGAGTATGTAGAATGAAGAGCTATCAAAGGATAGGTACTTGCAGACCAATTGGCAGATTCACCACTCCAAGATAATGAACCCCTACTAATTGAATTCCCAAATGAAACAATCATGCATCTCACTGAACATCCATGGAAGATGTACTTTGATGGCTCATTCACCCAACAAGGATCTGGAGCAGGGGTTCTCTTCATAACTCCATAAGGATATAAGATCCCCAAATCTTATAAATTGATGTTTCCATGCACCAACAATATCTCAGAGTATGAAGCACTGGTAAACGGCCTCAAGCTCACTATGGAATGGAAGATCATTGAGTTACACATGTATGGTGACTCCCAACTAGTTATCAATCAGGTCAATGGGGAGTATCAAACAAAAGATGAAAAGTTGATGCCCTACAAGAAACTAGTTGATGATCTAAAGAAGTAATTTATCTTCGTCACTTTTCAACAGATACCAAGATCAAAAAATAAGGCTATAGATGCTATGGCTACCTTAGCATCCATGTTACAACTAGAGGAACATCAATTCCGCTATGAATTCTTGGTGGAAGAAATATCCCATCCTGCCTATGCAAACCCTGAATATCAGGTATTCTGTGCCGTAAATATGCCAAATCAATCTCGATATGCCAGTATCATAGCTTACCTTTCTGACCAAACCATTCCTACCAATCTATCTAGGAATGAAAAATGATCCCTGATTAGGACAGCATCGCGTTACGTACTCATAACTAACAATCTGTATCGACGCGGTCTCGACGGAACACTTCTTTGGTGTTTAGAACTAGAAGAGTGATCTTGCATTAAAAGACATCCACGAAGGTGTATGTGGGTCACACTCGAATGACTTTTCATTAGCCAAGAAACTACTCAGAGTAGGCTATTATTGGCCTACCATGGAGAAAGATGCTATTCAATTCTCAAAAGCATGTCTTAAATGCAAGACACATGGGAATATTATTCATGCTCCTGCCAGAGAAATTGTTCCCTTCATAACACATTGGCCATTTTAGCAATGGGCCTTTGACTTAGTTGGAAAAATATTTCCCAACTCCTCAAATGGACATAAGTTTATTATAACAGCCACTGAGTATTTCACAAAGTGGGTCAAAGTCGTGCCACTCATCAAAGCCATGGGCAAACAGGTGGTTATGTTCATTCTAAACTACATTATTTGTAGATATGGGGTACCCTCGTCAATTGTGACTGACAATGGGGGGGCAATTTAGAAATCAAGACATGGATGATCTTTTTGAACAATTCCACATTACTCAACATTGCTCCTCAATCTATTATCCTCAAGGTAATGGACAGGCTGAGGCATCAAACAAAAATATTCTCAAAATCCTACACAGAACTGTGAGCAAGTCTGGCAGAGACTGGCACTTACAGCTAAATCCGGCACTATAGGCCTACAGAACCAGCATCAGAACACCAACAGGAGCCACGCCATTTTCTCTAGTCTATGGCGCTAAAGCAGTGTTACCTATTGAGGTTGAAATACCATCTTTGCGGATATCCTTACAAGGGTTGGTTACTGATGAGCAGTGCCACATAGATCAGATAAATTCTCTGGACCTACTAGATGAGCGTAGGCAATAGGCATTTGATCACCTCAAAGTGTACCAAGTAAGAATGTCCAAAGGCTATAACAAAAAGTTCAAGCCACACAAGTTTGAGGTAGGAGACCTTGTCCTCAAAGAAAATCCTAAGAATCAGCCTAACAGGGAACAAAAAGGAAAATTTGAACCTAATTGGCTAGGACCATATATCATTATAGCTACTTTTGGGACTGGAGCTTATCATTTAGCTACACCTGAGGGAGACGTTCTTCTAGATCCTATCAACACTCTACATTTGAAGTGGTTCTACGCTTAATGTTCAGCTAGCAGAGCCTGTACAACAAAAAGTTCTTGCAAAAACACCAAAAACATTCAGAAAATTGATCCTGAAGAAATACAAAAATAGTGGAAAAGGTCTTACAAAAAAGGGTATCCTTGGTGAAAACTTGGTAAACAGGCACCTTGATACTACAAAAACATTCAAAAAAAGCAAAAATAGCAAAAAATTTGAAAAAGAGAAAAGTGCCTTGATGAGCACCTGGTAAAACAGGCATCTTGGTAGCAAAATTAAAAATAAGATCTTGTCAAGTGGTGAAAACCTAGCAATCAAGCGTCACTTGTGTTCTACGCTCCATCTATCAATGCACTACTGATACTAGGCTTTCATAATTTTGCCTGTGCTCATACGCTAACTTCATTTTCCTACATGACTATCTTATCCTCGCTTGGGATTTGTCTATCTATACGTCTTAGGAATAAGTCATTCTACACTGGGGACATCTTTATTGGCATAGTCAGTTGCGGTTGCTAGGTTGCTTTAAGATGGTTTACCTCACAAACACAAAGTTTCTCAATACATGCAAAATAATTTCGCTTTCCAAAACAAGGGTGTCTTTTCACAAAACATCAGACACGACATTTACATGCATGGATTATCCTATCACTGCACAGACATGGAACACCATATTGCTTATATTCTAATTTTTTGATTGATGAATCTTGACTGTGTTTGACAGATAAATGAACAAGTACTACTTAAACACACAGTTTGTTATTGGTTTGATTATGATTCTTTAAATGTCCTGATGATGTTTTCAATTAGGGGCATCTAAGTAATTATAAATTTTATTTGATTGATTCTCAATTGATGATTTATTATGTCTTCTTAGTTGCTCAATGATGTCTGCGCAAAGACAAAGAGTCACAAGGATTGGGGGCATAATGTTTTCTTAAATTTTTGTGTATGGTGATTGTTTCAAATGATCCTATAAATTTTACCTAACTTGGATGTTTATGGTAAGAGTTGCTACTATGGGTAGATAGCCGCATATATCTCGATCTTTGTTATGTGTAAACTACGGGGAGGTTGAAACAATTTCCTTGTCTATTTTTTTATCCAGATACTCACTAAGGTATATGAATCATAATGTACACAAGGATATAAATTTTCAAGGTCATTGAGGGTCCAATATCTTGCCTTAATCAGAATCTGGTATATTAAAAGGAAGGTGACTATTTTTATCCTGGCTTCTATGCCTTGATGCTTAAGTCTATTTCTGACATCTCAATAAAATATAGTATTCATATTATCATAATATCAGTGGGTATTAGTGATGATTGTACTATCTGATGGTATCCATTTCAAAACTGCCCAATGATGATAAAAATGTTGCAAACTTTGCTAAATCAGTGACAGGTCCTAAGAGTCTTCATATAGCTGCATTTAGAGATTTCCTGATGCATTTATAACAATAATAACAGCATAAGGAAATTTAAACTCAAAAATGGTTTCTATCTTCTTCTAAATCATCAAGTTAATTACATCATCTATCTTACTGATATCAAATATCATTACGCATCCATAGAATACATTTTGCATTCATTTGAAAAGAAAAAAACTAGAAAATACAAAAATAAAGCATCCATGTATTGCATTTTTACTTCTACATCCTAAGTGCATCCATACATCTATTTTGCGTAAATGGAAAATCAAAAGAAGCATACTTTTTTGCATTTTCACATAGATATCATTTCTAACATATTTATATCAGTAAAAAAACTCATTACATCCACATTATAAAATGATGTTATCATCTATAAACTAACTCCTCAAGAGATCAAGATATCATCACATGTGCAACAGATACATTTACTACATCTATGGAAGCAAAAGGAACTCATGAAACATGTCAGAATCCAGGAACTGCATCATATATATAAACATGGTACAAATCAAAGCATAAAGTGTATCAGAAAGCATAAAGAGTATCAGTAAGCACAAAGAGTATCAGTACGCCAAAAAGAGGATCAGATATATGTATGAATGAACGTAATGTACAAAAGAGAGGATCTCAGCAGGATCGAGATATACATGTGTGATCTCAAAAATGAACAAAATGATATACCAAAATCAACTCTTGCCTGCCCCCTCTCCCTAGTCACGAGGAGGAGGAGGAGGTGGCATGGCCCCCTCAGACTGCTGAGCTATACGATAAAAGGAAGGTGCTCTCTCACCCTCCGGCACTGCTGCATGATACAAAGCGTAATAATATGTCACCCTCTGTCCCTGATGGACTGCTGTCTAGGCCTGGGCATCTCTCTGCTCTGAGCACCTCTACCTGTGTATCTCTCTCGGCTCTCAACCGCTGGAGCTGTCTGTCCGTGTCTACTAAAAGAGCATCAGCAGTAGTAAACCTAGCCTCCAATGCTGTGATCTGAGCTCTGAGATACTCCCTCTCCTGCTCACATCTAGATAAAGGATCCCCATCTCTACCGGGCTCCTCCTCCTGAGCTCTCTATTACGACTATCTATGCTTCTCTAGAGTCAGTAGTGGGCCAGTATCTCTCTATGGGGCCACAAATCTAAACCTCTGCCGCCTGCCCTGCCCACTGCCACTCGGACCACCTGTAACAACTCCCTCTCCACCACCACCCCTGTCATCACCATCATGCCTGTCATCTGGAGGTGGATGTCTACCACCATCTCTACCACCATCGTGGCCCCCATGTCTCCCCAGTGCCCTGTCCCTGCCTCCTCTATCCCTGATAGGTCGGTCATCAAGATCATAATCCAGAGGCTCCTCTATACAAGGAATGATCTCCTCAGGTACTGTAAATTGTGGAAAGGGGTACTGGAGCATCTCTGCCGCATACCCATCTGAAACTCTAGCATCCTCAACATCTAGACACAGGTCCCAATATATAGCAACCATATCGTGGATCTCCTAGGATGCTGTCTCATAAGTCAACTATGCACCCCAATCAGATGCCTCATCCCTGATACGAGCATAAACTACCACATCCTCTATGCAGCCCTGTTGTCGGCCATACTGCCTCAGAACTCTAGTAATCAAGAAGCGCTCTATAATATATCTGGTATGGCCGATCAAATATCTTCTCTAGCAAAAAAATGGTACTTGTCATCCATCAGATGTCCATACCTCACAGTCTAAGTATGGTCACCACACGACCTCTATCATATCGTCAAATAATCGATGCCAATACTCAACCTTGCCCAGATGGGGCTACTAAAGGAGGGCTGCTAAAGGAGGCCTGCTAGAGGATGTGCTCCCAGGCCCAAATTTGAAGGATCAATATACCCACAGTCATGCTGCGGGTATGGTGGTACACAATCTCATGAAGCTCTTTGTATATGTGAGCTAGAATGTAGTTCCCAAGAAAAATGTCAGTGGTGGACGATCATCTGCTCCACCATGCTAACCCAGCCCATCAAGAAACCATGCTAACCCCTATCCAGCATGAGGATGTCACCTACCAATCTGGCCAGGTGCACAGCTAATCGATCATAGTGATCGACCATATAATCCCATGATAGGTATCTACGATCTATAGTATCATCCTAGAAGAATCTATGAGCAGCCCCAATTGCCACGCCAGCTCTAGCCTCAAAGAATACCTCATGTCCAACCATGGGTACATGGAGTATCCTCCAGAAATCCTCTGGAGTCATAGTAATCTCACCTGTAGGTAAGTGGAAGGTGTTGTGCTCAGAATGCCACCTCTCGGCAAGAGCAGTCAACAACCCTCGGTTCACCCCCATCTCGGGTAAACCTATCAGTGAACACAATCCACATCGAGCCACAATGGTCTGCTCATCATCTGAAAATCGGCCAGACAATGCAAGAACCCACGCAGGATAAGTGCCGCGAAAGGTGACTACCTCAAACTGGGCCTAATTTTTGACAACACAATGACACATCAGCATTCTATCTATAAAAAGGGGCAGGTTCCTACTCTGCTAAGTCATTCCAAGTTCGCAGGATGCAAACAGATCAAAGAAAATCAAAAACCTAAGTCTTCTACCAGATGCGATCCTGGAAATACAAGATGCGATTTCATATACGGGATGTGATCCCAAAAAAATGGGATGTGATCCTACATGCGGAGTACGATCCCTGAAATACAGGATGCAATCCCCTGATGGATTCTAGCTAAAACAAGGTGAAACCTAATGCACAGGATGCGATCCAAGAAAACCCAAATGCGACGCAGAATCTAGGAAAAACTGGATATGATCTGGGAAAAATTGGATGCGATGCGCATTTCACAAGATGCGATCTAGAATGCCGGATGTGATCCTAACTTCAAATACCTCTAAAAAGCATGAAAATGCATGAAATTCAAAAATGTCAAATTCACAAGGTAGTTTATCGAGCACTTATCGACGGTGGGTAGTCGGTTGGTCGCCAGTGGCGGTGGCTCATCTTGAATCGGTGCTTCCTCATAGGGACTACCATATTTTCTGCAGAGCTCTCTGAATTTCTATGGACGAATATAAAAATGAATAGTGAAATGGTAATTTTGGAGGCTTATATGGGTCTTTTGAGACATTTAGGGTTTCCAAAACTCTTTTCGGACAACCCCAAATCCCTTTCTGTTCTTTTTTCACTCGATCGGGAACAAAATCAAAGGTGCTTACCATATTTTCAGCAGCACAGTGCCATTTTTGCGACAGTTCCAAAAATTGTGAATTTGCTTCGTTTCTTCCACTCATTGGTTACTCTTGCACATTTCATCATACATCTTGGTCTAACATCAATTGATCAGCCTTATCACTCATATTTTCACATAATTAACTTGATAATCATGTGTTTATTTTTAAACACACCTTCTTCTGCTTCCCCTCTTTCTTGCCCTAATCACTTCTTGCAAGTGTTATGTTCTTTTTGCCTGAGGGATTTATTTTTTTTCCTTCAATTTCGTTCCCGAGGGGGCATGATCATACTATCATCACTATCATCAAATAATTTTTTTCTCTAAACTGCACTAAAAATGACTTTGTTATCAAACAAACTAGGGGCATAACAGTTTCCTTGACTAATGTCAGAACTGTTGGATAGAAAGCTTTGGTTCTCATGAGCTGGATATCTTATGCTTCCTCATCTTAAAAGATTTTTATAAAAAGCTCCTAGCAGCTTCGTACTGGCATTTTTGGATGACAACCAAGTTCAGAATCAGTATTATCAATTTTTGAACGACAACCAAGTTCAGAATTGGTATTTTTAAAATCTTTTATTGATCTTTGGATGACTTCAAAATCAATTCGATCAGTTTGGTTCAATCAAGTGCGAGACTGATCTCATCAGCATTTTGTTCAACAACCAAGAACGAGATTCTCAATCTTTCTGAAGTCAAAATTGAAAAGCTTTCTTTGAATCAATGCACTGCTCATACATCAATTCAAAGAGGGGCAAATGTAACCACCTAATTTTGGTCTGTTCCAACTATGGACCCTATTTTCCCTAAGTGTGATCATACCCTTGATTATGTCCAAAAAACCCTATTACTGCTTGGCATAATTCTTCAAATCAATTTAATATCCTACGTGATTTTTATCACTAAATTATATTAAATATTATAGGCCATACAATTCAAATAAATTTCAACCAATCAGATATTACCAAAATCAAACATGGCTATAGTATTTAACTACAAAGGAATTAAATAAATCCCTAATCAATTACCCACTTGCAAAATAACCCATTTCAGAATTGGTATTTTTAAAATCTTTTATTGATCTTTGGTCAAAAATCAAGTTCAAAATCAATTCGATCAGTTTGGTTCAATCAAGTGCGAGACTGATCTCATCAACATTTTGTTCGACAACCAAGAACGAGATTCTCAATCTTCTGAAGTCAAAATCGAAAAGCTTTCTTTGAATCAATGCGCTGCTCGCACATCAATTCAAAGAGGGGCAAATGTAACCACCTAAATTTGGTCTGTTCCAACTATGGACCCTATTTGCCCTAAGTGTGATCATACCCTTGATTATGTCCAAACGACCCTATTATTGCTTGGCATAATTCTTCGAATCAATTTAATATCCTAGGTGATTTTTATCACTAAATTCTATTAAATATTATAGGCCATACAATTCAAATCAATTTCAACCAATCAGATATTACCAAAGTCAAACATGGCTATAGTATTTAATTATAAGGGAATTAAATAAATCCCTAATCAATTACCCACTTGCAAAATAACCCATTTCCCCTAGCCTATTAATTTTAATTAAAATGGCTATAGTCCCCTAATTATTAAAAAGCAATTAAATTATTTCAATAATTAGTTTCCTATTTTTAGATGAATTAAATAAGTTTAATTCATTTAGATAATATTCTCCTAAACCCTAACGTAACCTATCTCAACCACTTCTACCCTAGGTTCTAACCCATCCCAACCTATTCCACCCTTGCTAATCTAATTCTGATCCTAATTCTATCCTAACCCACCTCCTAATGTTGTCACATTCCATTAGGGAATGCTTAGCAACTCCACCCACTTGAGAAAGTCCACTTTCTCAAGCTGGACTTTCTTAAGGTCCACCTTCTCAAGCCATCC
>MU225541.1:461168-477641 GCA_018584345.1 Thuja plicata
CACGAACAAAAGGAGGAGTCTCTGTTGTCATTAACTAAAAATGAAACAACAAGAGTATTATGTAGTTATCAAGAATACCTATAATATTTTATAACCCCACTAATTAATAAATGATACCTCTGTGAAGCTACCACCACATCCTTCAGTGTGCGGTCTCGATGTCGTAGCTCCAGCATCAAACTAGTGCACATGTGTGGTAATTTATAAGACAACCATTAATATAAGAACAAACCACTCACTTGTTAATTATAATTCATTATTACATATATACCTGTGGACTAAATGACATCGTCACAAAGCCAGGTGAAGGAATGTGATCATTGTCATGACAACTTTGACTCTGGATTTTGATCATAATTTGTCTACTAATTTAGTTATTCATTCATTTATTAATTAAATATAATCAAGTAAATCAAATTAACATGCAAAGAAACATACGTCAACAAAATGTGAACAAGGCCCTTCGCTGTCTAAAGTCAATGTTGATGGTCCAATAGTGAACTAATGTACATGCACAATAAGTTATGAGACAAATATCCATATAATTATAGAATAATCAAATGTATACTTTAAAAAAGGTTTTATTCGATACATACTTGTGGAGTTGATGTGGTATTGTATAAAGGGTCTGGGTGATCATTCCCACTGCCACTGACACTCTTTCCCTGAATTTTCATTATAAACAATAGATAATAATTTAATTTAATTCATTCATTTAAAAATGAAGTATGATCAAATAAATTTAATGAACTTGCAAATATTTACCTGTGTATCAATGTCAAATGTTGCATTGAGAAAATCATCAGGCATCAGTCCATCATCCTCTTCCTCTCTCTCAGTAATACCAAATGTACACAGGGATCCACAAGAATGATAAAATGACCCCTCGCATACTGACCATGATCACCCTCAACTAGAGGAGTGGCGCACTGAATGAGAGTCTGTGTCAGAGCACTAATCAAGCCTAGTGTGTCCACCTCCACGTGTTCCTTCACATTGGAAGGAATACTAACATGATCCACCGATGGCTTTCCACTGGGAAACCTAGGTGCATTAGGGTCACGACGTGCCATAGGTCTATCAACTGATGACCCCCCACCTCTACCCTGAGACTCTAGAAAGTCAAAATAATTTGACACTTCCTTCAGGACAAACTCACAATAGAGTTTCCTCAAGAAATAGATAGGAACCTCATGATTGTTACATGGAGGAGAATAAAAGACCATCCACCATCTGTCCCAAATTTTTTTTTTTATATCTTCATTCAAGCACCAATGAATTGGGATCCTCCTTGTTGTGGGATTAAGAGTTTCAATTTCCCCTGGCTTGTTAAAGAGTTTGCAAATGTCGGCTTTTGTGATTTCTTTTTTTTTATTTCCTCATATGATAATTTATTTGTATAATATTGTTTTTGTTCTTCTCTTTTGTCGTGCCATAAATTTAGTTGCCCACTAACTGAACCTACGTGGGTCAAGATCAATTCTAATGATTTTGAAAGTGTTGCCCTTCGAGGATTTGTACCAATAGAATATTTTAACCTCCTAATTAAAGATTCTATTTCTGTTTTCCCTTTTTCTATTTGGTTTATCAAGTTTTTATGTGTTCCAAGTGGAGGTTTCTCAATTGGTGAGGGCAGTTGGGGTTCATTTTCTTGGTTATTTTCAACATCCATTTGATCATGAGGAGGAGGTGGAGGATTTGGTTGAGGATTTTCTATGGAGATATCATTCCTTCCTGGCAATTAAAAGAAAATATATTTTAAAACTCTAGTTAAAAATAAAATTTAAGACAAGAGACTTTGACAATCAAATTTGAATAAAAACTAAAAATTAAACCTAAATTTCAATACAAATAGCATTCATGGTTGTAGAATCACTTACATCTTCTTTTGGTTTGACCTTGTTGACATCATGGAGCCATTTTTTGCTTCAATTCTATGGATCAAACCTCACAATGAATCACGTATGTGCTATTATGAAGAGAAAAAAAGAAAGCCGCGAGTTTGGAGAAGGAAAGTAAGTCACAAAAGTGGCTGCCCAAACACTTTATAAAACAAATTAGGGCGCACGCCCTATGGTTTAAATTTCCCAAACCATAGGGCGGCGCGGGCTATAGGGCATGCGCCCTATGGCTTGGGTACTCCAAGCCATAGGACATGCGTCCTATGTGCGAATGGGGGCCAAAACGGTATTTGGAACCTTTTTGGTCCCCCATATTGGTGCATATACCCCATGGATCTATAGTTGGTGTTCCAACAGGTTTGGAATCTTCCATACCAAATTTCTTAAGTATCTCCTTGATATATTTTGATTGATTAATGTAGATACCATCCTTCATTTTATGTACTTGTAATCCAACAAATAATTTGATCTCACAAAACATAGACATCTCAAATTCTTTACTCATAGCTACAGAGAATGCTTTGCATAGGTCATCATAACCAGTGAATAATATGTCATCAACAAATATCTCTACTAACAATATTTTGTTTTGTGGTCCTTCTTTGATGTATAGGCTACTATTATCATTGGTTCTCTAAAATCCAATGCTTATTAGATAGCTATGCAATCTTTCATACCAGGCTCAGGGTGCTTCCTTTAGTCCATACAATGCTTTGTGCAGCTTGCAAACCATATCCCTTCTGCTAGGATCAATAAATCCTCCAGGTTGTTCAATTTGGACTTCTTCTTCTAGGATTCCATTTAGAAATGCATATTTCACATCCATTTGATATACGTTGTACCCTTTATGTGCAGCATATCCTAGAAGAGTTCTGACTCCTTCAAGTCTTGCAACAGGAGCATAATTTTCTCCACAGTCAATACCCTCTTTGGTGTAAGAGCACCTAGACATCAGGACATTGCAGGAGATATTTAGGGATATTTTAAATGTAATATTTTAATCCATATGTTTGGATTTTATATTCTATGTAATAGAATCAAATGTAATGCATAAGGGCAAATAAAAATGTAAAAGTGTCATTTAGTTGTCATTTGAGGCCTAGTTGGTCAAAAGTTCAAAATAATGTAACAAAGCTAGTAAAAGGATAAAATAGATGTATTTAGTCATTTGAGGAGTCATATGATGTGTTTGAATGGTTTTTATAAAGCCATGAAGTCATTTGTGAAAAAGTGTAAAAATTGTCAACTTGACAACAAAATGTTGTCAAGCAAAGTTGCACAAATGCAACAAAAGGTGTAAAAAGTTGGTTTTTAGGTGGTTAAGTGGTTTTGAATTGTAAAATAGATATAAATATCATTGTATGGTTGAACCAAATCAGATTTTGAAGGAAGGAAATATTTTGATAGATTTTTGGTGCATTCTATTATTGTTGTTTTGATTGGTTTTTCAGTTTTAGTGTTGGTTCCAGGCCTTGTACGACCATGTACGGCCTGTAAACCCTATAAATATGTAATGGTCAGATATTAGGATTTATTAACTTCCTTCTCCTTTTGGTTTGGAGTAATTTTAATCTGTTTTGAGAAAGTTATGGATGTTTTTGTGAAAGTTGTCAACTGTAGATTTGAGGATTCCAGGGAATAGTCATGTTGCAGCGTGTTTACATAGAATATAAAATCCAAACATATGGATTAACATATTACATTTAAAATATCCCTCAGGATCTCCTACAATGTCGTGATGTCTAGGTGCTCTTGCACCACTCTTCCTGAGCATATCCTTTACAAACTAGTTTGCCCTTGTTTCTAGAAACTTTAGCATTTTCATTCATCTTATTTCTAAAAACCCACTTGGTTCCAATCACATTCTTTTCCTTTGGCCTAGGCACAAGAGTCCAAGTCTTTTTCTTCTCAATCTTCTCAATTTATTCATTCATTGCTTCTACCCAACTTTCATCATTCAATGCATCTTTAACAATTATAGGTTCAAATTCACTTAGTAAGCATGTACCTTTGAGTTTCTTCCTTGTCATTACACCTTCTGTCTAATATCCAATTATCTGATCAGGTGCATGATGCCTTTTAACATATCTTGAAAGTACTAGATCTTTTGTTCTAGGTTCTGGACTTGATCCACTAGGTCTTTCATTCTCAAACATTCTTTCTTGTTCCTCTGTCTGATGCTCAAGTTCCACCATCTGTGACTCAGATCCCTCTATGTGTGACTTGGGTTCCTCCATCTATGACTCAGTTCCCTTTTCTTGTGACTTAGTTTCCTTTGTCTGTGACTTGGTCTCTTCTACTAGCAGCTCGGGTTACATAGTTTGCAACTCGGGTTGCACAATTTGTGCTAGTATATGTAGTGGTTGATAGTTCTACTGTCCCATCACCATTGCTCGAGTCATAGGTATAGTATCAGGTTCATAATACACAAATTTCATGTAGTCTTCAAGCTCTTTACTGCTCTTCTCTTCACATTTTTCCACAAACTCATCAATCTTGACATGTACACTTTCTATGACTTTATGAGTAGTAAGATTTAGACATTTGTATGCTTTGCTTTTACATGAGTAACCTAGGAATATTCCTTCATCACCTTTTGCATCTATTTTTCCATTTCTAGCTTCCTTCAAGATGTAGCATCTACTTCCAAATACTTTGAAATGATGAACATTAGGTTTATAGCCATACCATAATTCAAAAGGTGTCCTGCTACTACCTTTCTTCAGTTGAACTCGGTTCAGGGTGAACACTGTAGTGTTGATGGTCTCCTTCCAGTATTTGGCAGCAACATTCTTTTCAATCATTAGAGTTCTGGCACAATCTATGATGGATCTATTTCTTCTCTCTGCTATTCCATTTTTATGTGGTGTACTAGGGGCAGATACCTTTCTTTTGATTCCTCCCTTATTACAGAATTCATTGAACTCATTAGAAATAAATTCTCCTCCTCTGTCAAATCTTAGGCATTTTAGTTTCTTTCCTATTTCCTCTTCTACTCTTGCAAGATACCACTTGAATTTATGAAAAGCTTCTGATTTTTCTCTAAGAAACATAACAGTCATCATTCTCAAATGATCATTAACATATAGAATAAAATACTTCTCTCTAGTATAGCTTGTTGTTCCAATTGGTCCACATAGATCAGTATGTACCAATTCCAAGACTTCATCAGTATTGTAATTCTTTCTTTTGAAACTAGTCTTGCTCATCTTTTCGATTTGACATTGTTTGCATATTGCTAACTCAGGTTTCTTTAAAATAGGAATACCTCTGACTTTCTTATTCTTGCTTATGTTTACCAAATTATCAAAGTTTACATGACACAACCTTTTATTCCATAACCAACTTTCTTCTACTTGTGCAATAAAGCATGAACCTTCAGTGAGATCAAGATAGAATAGATTACCTTTTGTTTGTCTATCAGTTCCGACTAGGTTCCCTTTACCATCCAAGAGCTTGTCCTTACCATTCATGAATTCTAACTTGAAGCCAATGTTTTTTAGCTATGCTAGACTGAGTAGATTTCTCCTCAATCCTTCAACCCAATAAGCATTATCACATTTTATTCCTTCTGTCAGAACAATGCAACCTTTTCCTCTTACAGGGAAAGGTTCATCATTCCCAAAACTGACACTCCCACCATCATAGTGTTAAAGATGTTCAAACTTTGTCTTATCACTAGTCATGTGATGAGAACAACCACTATCAAATATCCATGTACTATTTTTATTGATGTGTGAGAAAAGTGCTATATTTTCATCTTCTCCATTTGACTCATCCTTAACAGCAATATAAACCATTTCTTCTTCTTCATCACTATCAGAATCTTTAGCAATATAACAAGACTTCTTACCTATATAATTGTAGCTTTTGTAGTTCTTGTAATCTTTCTTGCCCTTGAATTTGTTGAACTTTTCTCATCTTTGTCTTCTTTGTTTGGACACTTTGCAGAAGTGTGACCAACCTCATTGCATGAGAAAAAAATCAATGGTGTCTTTCCTCTTTATTTTCATTTTGCAGCTCTTCTTGCAAGTAGTTATTCAATGATGTCAAGATCTTCATCATCAGATTCATCATCACTATCACTTTCAATCTACTTCCCTTTTGAGTATCTATCCTTCTTACCAAGGTTCAATTTCACTTTGAATGCAGACTCAAGATTGCTAGAGCTAGGAGAGTAATTGTCAAAGTTGTCCAGCTCAAAAGTTGTAAACCTTCCCACTAATGTATCCAGAGTTATATATTTATTGCACCTCATCTCTTGAATAACTGAAACTCTAATAGTATAGATAGGAAGTAAATTTCTTAGTACCTTGCTGACCACTGTTGTATCTTCAATTATTCCTCCTACAGCTCTGATGGCACTCACAATCTTCTTGATTTTGCCACTATAACCTGTAATGTCTTCTCCTTCTTTCATTTTCATTTGGTCAAATTGTCCTCTTAGACTATCTGCTTTGGCTCTCCTTACATTTGCATCTCCTCCATGAATGTCCTGTAATTTCTTCCACATGTCATAGGTTGTAGGGCAGTCCTTGACTTCATCAAATTTTGAGTAGCTGAGTGAAGAAGCTATGTTAATCATCATTATGTTGTGATGCTTCCGTTACATCATCTATTCCAGAGTCATAGTCCCTATTGGTTCCACATATTTTCTCTCCAAAAATTGCAGACCAGCATCACCGATAGTAGATAGATGTAGCTTCATTAGCTCCTACCATGCTAGGAAATTTTCTTTGTTTAGCTTAGGGATCTCCCTTCTGGAAGACATCTCTGATCTTTAGCTTAGGCCTTGAAACCTACTCTAAAAGCACTTGAAGCTCTGATACCAATTGTTGGAAATGAGATAAGTAACTGAGAGGGGAGGAGTGAATCAGTTAGTCCAAAACAAATCCTTTGTCCCTTAGATGTCTTAAATACTTTTACATTGTTACTCAGTTAATTAAGATATTCTTCTGTAACTTGGGTGTCAAAGTAATCTTTATAATATCCAATACAATTATACTTTAGAGATTTAAGTGCAGAAACATAAAGCTTGAAACAAATAGCATATACACGGGTGACACCAAGATTTAACGTGAAAACCCAAAATGGGAAAAACCACCAATGTAACTAGTTACTATTTTTCACTCTTCTAAAGTGAGCCCTATTAGGAGCTAACCCGGTTAAAGGTTACAATAACACACTGTTAGGTGTGACCTTGTTAAAGGATTTAATCACCCTGTGAGGAGTGGCCTTGTTAAAGGTCTTCAATACTTCAAATAGAAATGCTACCTTATGAGAGGATTTACAAAAAGACTGTTAAGTCTACTTTGTTAAGAGATTTTAGATCACTACTACAATTGTTAGAAAGTAATAATGAATTGACTTGTATGTGTAAGAAACTTTCTTTGCTGATTCAGATCTCTATTCTGATTATAACTGGATCCTTCCTGATCATATGTTCTATTGCAGCTCTAAGTGATCAATACTCAATCAAAATACTATCTGATTTCGCCTTCACTCTTCATATCACAGAATTCTACACTTCTGCTTTTTCTTCTTGCATTTACTTTTTCTCACTCATTCAATCCAAACTTGACCTTTCATTTATATGGTAAGCCCTGACAAGTTGGATTGAATATACTTCTAATAATAAATCACAATTCAGTCAGCCTCATATAACCAATTAAATAATAGAATATAAATCACTGTTAGTCGGCTGCCACTGAATGCCCGACCAAGACTGAAATGCTCGAGTGACTCAATCAACACTGAACTTCCTTCAATGCACGACTAAACTCGCTCAACACTAAATAACTCATTATGTTCACCAACTGTGCTCGGTCTAAATGTATACATTTGTGTAACATCACTATATAAGTGTAAATACATGTGTAACATAAATGACAATACACAATTGAAAATTTGTCTTCAACACTTCTCTATCTGTTCTATCTCTTCATTCATAGCACTAACTCATTCCTGATTCTCAAGTGCGGTATTAATAGATTTTGTCTCAAAATCACAAATTAAACATCTAGTGTTCAGTGACTTACTTCTTGTTCTCATTCCAGCCTTTTTGTCTCCTATGATCTGGTTCTATGGATGGTGTCTTCTGACATACTTGGAAAGTATCGGTTCAGTTCTTTGTTCATCATTCTGATCATCATCTTGACCTTCATTTTGATCTTCATCGCTCGGTACATCATTGTGAGCAATATCCCAATTTTTGGTGTTTGCAGTCTGATGCTTGGGTGCATTGTTCTATCGCTCGGTAGCGATACATTATTTCTCAGGCAGAGTGTCAAGTTCTTAACTGTAGAAAAACCTGTTGTAGTCTTCTGGTTCCTTTCTTCTTTCCTCACCATTTTTCTTAGCAAATTCATCTACTTTGACATTTGCACTTTCAATGATTTTGTTAGAGGATTTATTAAGACATTTATAAGCCTTTCTCTTGGTGGAATACCCTAGAAATATTTCATATTCACCTTTGGAGTCAAGCTTTCCATTTCTATCATCTTTCAAATTATAACATTGACTACCAAAAATTATGAAGTAACTTACATTGGGTGTGTATCCATACCATAGCTCATAAGGTGTCTTATTGGTGTCTTTCTTCAATTGAACTCTATTCAATGTGTAGACAACAGTGCTGACATCTTCTCTCCAGAATGTTTGTGTGATGCCTTTCTCAATCATCGGTGTTGTGGCAAAATCAACAATTGATCAGTTTCTTCTTTCAGTAATCCCATTTTGTTGTGGTGTTCTTGGTGCAGAAACATGTCTTTTAATTTCATGCTCATTACAAAAGTTAGTGAATTCATCAGAAATAAATTCTCCTCCTCTATCTGATCTTAAGCATTTCACTTCCCTTCCACTTTGTTTTTCAACTATAGCTTTATACCATTTAAACATCTTGAATGCTTCTGATTTCTCTTTTAAGAACATAAAAATCATCATTCTAGAATAATCATCAACAAAGAGAATGAAATATCTATCACCATAATAGCTCTTTTTACTCATTGTTCCACATAGGTCATTATGGACTAATTCTAGAATAGCATTAGATGTGTAGGTCTTTCTCTTCAAACTAGGCATTGTCATTTTACCTTTTTGACAATTCTTACACATGACATGGTCAGGTTTTGACATGCTCAGTAAGCCTCTTACTTTCCTTTTATTTCTTATCCTAAGCATGCTGTTAAAATTCACATGACATAACCTTTTATTCCACAACCATATCTCTTCATTTCTAGCCATTAAACAAGTGTTTTTAATATCATCAAGATAGAATAGGTTACCTTTTTTTTGTTCACCAGTTCCGATCAACCTTCCTGATTCATTAAAGATCTTTGCCTTTTTGTTCTTAAATGTAACTTGGTGTCCTATGTTATTCAGTTGTGGAAAACTCAATAGATTATAGTTAAGTCCTTTCATCCAATATGCATTTTCACATCTGATCAGATTATTCAACATTATGGTTCCTTTACCTTCAACCGGACAAGGTAAGTCATTACCCATTCTTACTGATCCACCATTATAATATTCAAAAGTTTCAAATTTTTCCTTATCTCCAGCCATGTGGTGAGTACAACCACTATCAATAATCCAGACATCATTTTTTACTAACCTTAGATATGAGTGCAGTCTCAACATACCTTTCTTCTTCGTCTGAATCATCCTTCATAGCAATAAATACCACCTCAATATCTTTATCAGATTCGGTGTCAGTATTTATAGCTTTGTTCTTAGCCAGGTAACAAGATTTCTTTCCTTTGTCTTTGTAGTCTTGGTTATCTCTTCCATCAGATTGTTGGTTGCTTCAGTAATCTCTGTCATCACTTCTATCAAACTTATTTTCATAATTTTTGTCATCTTTTCTTTTGTTAGGACATCTAGAAGCAAAGTTTCCAATCTCTTAACAATTAAAACATTCAAGTGGTAATTTACCTTTGTATCTACCTTTGCCTCTCTACAATCTTCTAGCCATTAGTGCTTCAATCTCATCAAGTTCTTGGTCATCACTATCACTTTCACTCTCATTTCTCATAGTGTGTTTATGACTTGATTTACTTATTTTCAAGGAATATTTGAATGCAAAATCAATAGTTGGTAAGACACTGTTGTCAAAGTTATTAATCTCAAATGAAATACGTCTACCAAACAAAATATCTAGAGTAACATTGTTATTTTCTACTGCTCTAATTTCTTGTATAACAGGTACTCTAATAGCATAAACAAGCAATAAGGTTCTGAGAATTTTACTTACCACTATTTCTTCTTCAAGTACACCTCCAACTCCTTAGATAACATTAACAACCTCTTTGATTCTGCTACTGTACTAAGTGATGTTTTCTCCTTCTTTCATTCTTAGGTCATCAAAGTTTCCTCTTAGGCTTTCTGCCTTAGCCCTTAGCACATTTGTATCTCCTCCATGTACTAGCTTCAATTTGTCCCACATTTTCTTTGTAGTGGTGCATGATTTGACATCTTCAAATTCAACATCAGAGAGTGAGGAAGCAAGTTCTATCATCATAGAATTGTGTTCATGTTTTTCTCTCAATTGATCAAGTGTATAAGGTCCAGTATGCAACACATATTCAGTATCCAAGTATTGAGTAACATCATTTCCAATACCTGATAGGTGGAGTCTTATCCTGCTTTTCCATGATGCAAAGTTATCCTTGCTCAACTTAGGCACATCCCTTTTTCTCATCTTGTGATATTTAGCTTTGGTTTTGAAACCTTCCTTCTAAGCACACAAAGCTCTAATACCAATTTTTAGAATAACTGATAGGGGGGGTGAATCAGTGGCCTCAAAAATTAATCCAATAAACCAACCAAAACTTTATATCTCAAATATAAACCTCTATGTATCTTCAGTCCTACAAGATGTGTGCCTTTCAACAATCTTATCAAATAAGTACTGCTCAAAGTTCACTATTTATCCTTATTCTTAAGATTTACCAAATAGCAGTCTTAGCCTTTACCAAAATACAGTAAATAACTTAGCGTTTACTGATCAATCTTGTATTAGTAATGTGTAAAGAAAAATATTACAGCAATGAACCATATACACATTTGACACATGGATTTTTAACGTGGAAACCCTGTTAAGGAAAAAACCACTTGGGACTGGTTACCCAAAAATTTTACTCTTCTGAAGTGAGCTCGGTGAAGAGCCAACCATGTTAAAGGTTATAAACACACTGTTAAGTGCGACCTTGTTAGAGGATTTATCACTAACAGTTTATCACTTGCCCTAGCATTCACTTTGTTGTCAACATGAAAAACTTTTGATACTCCTTGGGATGTATCTCAATATATAAAGGATGGTTAGATCCTACTTTGTTAAGAGATTTTCTGAATCAATGGTTAAACTAAAACAATATATGATCTGTTCATAAATACAACTTAATATTTGCAGATGTTCAGATCTATTGTAAGCTCATAATACCTTTCTGATCAATGTTTCTCTTATGTTCCTTTGCTCCACTTCTTTCTACTCGGTGAATGTTGTGCTTCTTTGTTGCTCAGTGTCTGCAGAAATATTTAGCTCTATTCTTCAGCTTGTATAATCAGGTCTGTATGAAGACTTATATCTTCACCAGAATTCTCTTTAGCATTCTCTTATTCTTCCCCCATTCGTTATGAATTACTTGTCTCTCTTTATAGACATGATTTCATCGTTCTTTGTCCTTGTTTTCTTTGTTGATCACTTCTTGATCCGTAAAGCTCGCCATGCTTTCTTTAGTTTTAATCCACAAATATCTCCTTGTTCTATGGAATAAAACATGCTTTAAATCTCCTTCTTATCTTTACCTTTTAACTGATCGATGAAAACAAAGTAATCAAATAGTTAACTCTATCTTTAGCTCCTGCCAGCTAAGTGTTGACAGGACTTTGTGACCGGTTCTGCCAACAAGGGATAAGTTGTCACCTGGTACTGGAGTACTGGCCAACTTCACTTGTAGAGGTTTTTTGGAGAATGAATTCTCCTAGCCTCCAAGCACCTGGTAGTCAGGTCTCGATGGTGCAGGGGAGCTAAGTTTGGTAGGTGACTGTTGTTCGAGGGGATAGCTGGTTTTTACTCATCACTTCTAGGGATTTCAAAAAGGTGGGGAGGTTTCCTATAGGCATCTTAGATTTATCAAAGAAATCAAAAAAGCTAGATTAGAGTTAGAGTAAGTATCTACTTATAGTCATGAAATACGTATTCAAACATCAACAATGCTCCAATGCAAGAAAAAAACACTAAATACCAGATACACAAGGAATCAATGATTCATATGTATTCAATAGAAAAGGGAGATAAGATTATTTAACTAAATGTAAACCACCAGAGAGAAGGACATAAGAAGATATACAACAAAAAATATGTTCATTAACTTCGGAGATCATAACAACAAATAACATAGGGTCACAAGATGTTCTTCCTTCTTTCATTAACATGAAATGATTCCAGTATCACTGGCGAGTACATTCATGGCTCCAAGGGAATATTAAGCTACAGAAAATAGACTGAAAGTGAACTTCTAACTGCAATGAACCTCAAAGTGCTATTTGTTATTACTACTAGACAGATAAGTCCTCAATTTTTCCGACCCTTGTTAAGGCATCGGTCTTATTATTTATACATAAACTTGACCTAATCTACCTATACGCTTGCTAAATAAAATACAATATTCGTGGCTGATACTACCTACACCACTTACAATCATCTCAGGATGTGCAAAGTTCTAACAAGATGGAAGAAGAAGAAAGGGGAGAAATCTAGAAGAATCAGCCTAGAGAAGAGGGTCATGGTACTTTTAGAAGAAACATGCTTATCTTAGTAACTTAGGTCATACGCCTCATTAATGCTGATTGTGGCTCCCTGCCTTCGAGGCGTGCAATGTAGTAAATGCAGGAGCGGCGCCTTGGGGGAATAATAAGATGTTTTTTAGAACCATCCCATCTGCCTGACTTGTCATTATCTGGATCACCTGCATTCTGACCATTATTAATTGCTGACATCGATCGGTCAGCTTTGGAGAACCTTGACGCAGATTGTTGCAAAAGAATACAAAACTGGGACCTGGAATTCTGGAGTTTGGGAGCTTACACTCAAAGAATAACATATCTTCAAAAATTTTCCATGCTGGCAGAAATATCCAGAGACTGGAAGACTTCACTGTTCTTTACATTTTTGGAATGTCTCCAAAATCTGGAGAATTCCCTCCTCATCTATCTCTCTAGTACATTCCTGACAGTCTTTGGCAGCCTCCAACTAGTTGCCCACATCTCGAGCACATTCCTTAAACTCTTCTACCATCTTCGCGGTGTCATGCACCTAGAGAAACATATGAGTGAGACGTGACATCTTTGCTCCATCAAAATCTCAGGAAGACCGGAACTACGAGTATGCAGGGCATAACACTAAGGCCATGGCTCGGAGCAACTACAGGTATGCAGGGCATAACACTAAGTTGTTTGGTCATTTCCTAACTCCAGTTCTCATCAGTCAACACTTCATTTGTGCTTGGTGACTACTGCAGATAGCTCGGGCATCAACTTCAGTTCTCGTCGGTGACAATTGCAGTTAGCTCGATAATACTTGCTCAGGTAACATTGTCTATCAACTTACACTGTCCATCGGGTAACACTGTCACTCGGTGTATGATTACCAAAAACAAAAACTTTGTCCTTTAGATCTTTAAGTGGTGTGATAATATTAGTATGATCAATCATATCATATTAAGTTGACATCAATGAAAATACAATACATTAACTGATTTAATGTCTTGCGTTTGCTTTCTGCATCTCGGTGATCATCAACTTTGTCATCTTCAAAAATTCAATTAGTTATATTTCACCAGATAAGTAGGAGATATTTTCCATAGCAAGCAAGTAAGAGATATCTTGACAGCAAGAAAGAGATAGTTTGACTAAAAAAAACTACAAGTTGAATCTTGATAGCAATATCACAATTTGACCTGCAGTAGAAAATATCTCCTACTTATCAATACAAAAAGTTGAAAAATTAGCATAATATTTTAAAAACCATTTGTTGCATACTTATTATAGTTGAAACATATTCATACAAAGAAGGACCACATCAAGTAAACCTGAAGATAAAAATTCTTGTATAAAAGAAGAAACTACAAACACCAAGTTGAAATGAGTTATTGACAAACATTATGTACGTCTTTGAGAAATTCCAAGCCATTTGGCCTCGCTATTGTTAGAGAAACCTCAGATAAAAATACTTGTACTTTAATTTGTATTAGATAATGGGTACTCCACAAAATACCAATCAATATACATTGCACACACCAGTTTTTTACTATCTACGAGAAGCCTTAAACCCTTCATTTGTTTTGACAAAATGGGTTCCTGCAACTTTACATAAACTCTGAATACTCCAAACTCTCCAAACATCATAACAATACATTGTCTACTACAAACCCTAAAATTCCACCAAAATTGTGCAAATTCTTACTATATTGACATTTACTTGAAAAAATATAATCTAAACACTAAATTTTTATTTCTAAAATCTAATCAGAACTTTATAGTTTAAATTCGTGAACCTCTTTTTTTACATGTTGAAAATATCTTCATGAATCTTGTATTTTGTTCTTTAATTTTCTCCATATAGGTCCTAAAAACTTCCTTGATTTTTTATTTTTTAGGCTTCACAGACTTCTTTTCTATCCAGTTTGCGCTAAACAAATGCTTCATTTCCATCCATGAATCTAAATAAGCCCGCACGCACAAGATCATTATCTCATAATGCACTTTAGTTGTGTAACAAATTAGGAATGTCTAGAATTTTAATCACAAATATGCAACTCACCTCCCTCAGATGGACTGCTCACACCCTACTAAATTGAAAATTAGAACAGATTGGTTCGCTTCCAAAAAATTGAACTTAAAATTTTCAAGTATAGAGGTGTATCGGTTAATATGTTACCAAAAAATTGAAGTTAGAAGAAGAAGACTAGATCACAATGGCAAGGGAACCTAGAGAAATAGAAGAAATGGAAGGTTTAGTAGATGCCTTGGCCTTTCCTCTCTTGGTGCAAGACATTATTCCCTTCATGTGCCTCTTTGAGCTTCACCCTTCCAAAAATATCAATGTTGTCCTTCTTGAAAGGAATTGAATGCGAAGAAATAAATAGCAGACACATAGTATAACAAACAAATACACAACACCAGATTTATCCTAGTTCACCACAAATTGTGGTTACATCCAGACTATAGAGTATTGTATTAATAACCAAAAGATTCATTACAAATGAACAGGAGCAGCAGGGTATGTGCAAGATCATGAGGGGCCAAACTATGCCCTTAAGTGGCAATGAAAAATCAAAAAATCAGGGTTAGTAAAATTGACGTGAAAATTTGAACTAGCTATCAACCTAATATCAAAAAGTTGTAAGAATAGAATCTGTAGGAAATTGAATGTAGTTTCTAAACTACTAGGCCTTTTCTGAAAAAAAGTTAATATGATTGGTGAAAAGTATATATTTCAATGCAGCAGTACAAAAATTTCAAGAAAAAAATAAGAAGTAGGTCTATGTCTAACCACCTTAATCATAATCAAATGATAATATTTTTTTATAAGATTTTATATATAAGTAGTAGACTCATGCCTGGATGTGACGCATATATTTTTTTAATTTTATTACAAAAAAAAAATTAATTATGAATTATCTGCTACAACGTTTCCAGAATACAAAAACTCTCATGTCTGACCACCTTAACTCATTGAAAACTTTACCAAATTCAAAAAAACAAGATTTTTCCTTATAGTAGGCGAAGCATAGAATGTGATGCATTTTTTGGATTTCAAAAATGTTATACCGTCTGAAATTTATAGCCATTTTTCAATCAGTATATAAATCAACACTTTAGAGGTAATTCAATTAGAAAATAACTAATAATTACTTACCGAATTCAAAATTTGACAAAAATTATATCGATAGAAAGTTGATAATCTCCTTAAGATACCCTTTTTGTTTCATCAAATTCAGGTGAAAAAAAAGTCGTCAACTACATGGTCGAAGTCTGGAACTCAGAAAAATAGGGGAAAAACACATTTTTGAGACATTTGAAGAGTTGACCAGGTAGGTATGGTGCACAAAGCAATACCGAGCCTAATTGGGTACCCGATATTTTCATGTACCTAAAAATCCTGACAGATTTTTGAATTTTAAATTTTCACTCCCCTTTCTCCCTCTTAATTTATTTTCAACCCCTTTCTCCCTCCCATTTCTCCATACTAGATTATATATTAAAAATTATATATAAGATTATATATTATATATATTAAATATTATATAATATCTATTATATAATATATATTAATATTAAATATTACATTATATATCATATATTATATATTATTTTATATGTATTATTTATTATATATAAAATATTGTTGTATATATAATAAAATCAAGTATAGTATATATATACTATATATTATATAGGACATATTAATATATAGGTTAATTACACCAGTATAAGGCATCGAAAAGGTTTCCAAAGGGGTCAGAGGGTTTCTAGGGGTCCTAACGCTTGAGAAAGTGTACTAGGACCCCTT
>MU225541.1:562867-575340 GCA_018584345.1 Thuja plicata
TGACAACCAATGCAGTAAAGTAAAGTAAAGTAAGTACGGTGTGAAAGGTACATGTATGGGGTGGGCATATGGCATGGCGAAAGAATGCGGGAACCACGTGTAAATTCTCGCATTTTTAGCCATTGCCAACTTGTTACATTCATCTGACAACTAAAGTATCTTTTATTTGGCATATTACAAAATAATGATAGAATATAAAGACAATTGGTAATCTTAAATAAAATAATGATAGAATATAAAGACAATTGGTAATCTTAAATCAAATTAATATCTGATTTAAAGCTAGATTCCTTTATTTAACTTTATCATCTTTAATTTTCTTCTAGATTTAAGTAATTATTATTTTAAACTATGCTTCTATTATAAAACGTAGAGCAGGGTCACCATTTCACAATACTGGAGACGTGTTTTGCTTTCTTCCATTCCATTGCCTACAAGTGCTTTATCTATTTTAGGTTTGAACGCACAGATCAAACTCGCTCATTAAGTGATGGGTAATTCTTCCGGGTGCTGTGTTTCTGCACCGCCTGAACCTCCCAACCTCTCAGCCCCTCATCCTCCTTCCCTGGAGTCCGCCATTCAATCAATCAAAGAATCCATTAATAAGGAAAACCCGACTCACAATATAGATTTACTTATCAAGGTTATAGACAACACGCTGCTCAAAATAAAGGTGATTACCGTTCCCTTCTCAGTCATCGCTCTCTGCTATCGATTTATGTTATTCAATCAATCGTGTGTGTTCGTTTTCGCAGGCCCCTTCAGAAGACGAGGCATCGGCCTCTTCTTCCGGTATTCAACTTGAATCTGTGGCTTGGGGCACCAGAGCCGCTTCCGATATCATAGAGGGCATTTCAAGAGAAGCTAATGAATTAAAGAAATCGGTAACGCCAGCATAAATGGATTATATTGGTAAAAAAAAGTTGAGCTTTTTGAATGGATGACTAACCTATATTGCTTCGCGTTGATTCAGGAAGTAGCCGGCGAACTGGGAAGAGTGGCTTTAAAAGCGGTGAAATTAGTTGGAGAGTCCCACTGGATATTCCTGGGATTGTCTATGGCAGCATATGCCCTGGAGAGATGTGCAACGGCAAGGTCCAATATGTCAGAGTGCATCGGGCTATTGGAGAAAATTGTTGATTTGGCGAAAGATGTGAAGAAGCTTGGAGAAACAATTCCTTGCGATAACGACAGACTGTGCAAAGCTGTGAATGTAATAGTGGAAGGTACAATCCTGTGTAGGGAATACAGCATTCACGGAAACCTATCGAGGTTGGTAAACCTTTCTTTACTTTTAATTGCCTCTTAAACTTTCACAGTAATTTGATTCGTGTTGGGACTTTGGATCTGGTCTGATTATATTGAGGCTTTCAATACGATAATCTCACGGTTACGAAAATTTCATTTTTTTTCACCAAACCATATGGCCTTTCTTGCTTTAAGACAATTTTAGAATCTCAGAGCTTCGATCTTACATATAGTTAGCCCTTCCGTATCTATGTCTACGAAGTGTAATGCTTAAAAAGAAGTGAACGCTCCGGCGTATCCCACTTTCAATGTTTATTAATCTTTGAAGGCTAATACGAAAATAACTTGGAGACCTCCTCTTCTTATACAGCTTACCCATTTCAGTGTTTTGGCTTGAAGGCAGAGAGCAAGACAAATAACAAAAACCAACTTTTATTCATTGCAGAATCAATTGCAAAAGCTTATTATTATAGAAGTCTTAGATCAATCTAGAATACAATACATTCAAAAATTACAGTCAGAGATCACACGCATAATCTATTATAGTCATACTACTCAGTCAACACTTATGAAGAATATGGAGGTCCGTGAAGATCTAGATGGGAGGTGGAAGTTTCTATCTTAAACGATTAGTTTGACATTGTATAGATGGTTGTTGTACAATTAATCTTCACCAACACTCTTCCTTAATTTCTACCACTAATCAGTTTATATCAATAATGAGTATTTTTGTTCATTGATATTTAGAGTTCTTTTTAGGTAATGTATCAGTGATAATGTCTACTAAATGATCCTTATATTTGTAATACTAAGGTAGATTTCTCTATTGTTAACCAATTTCTAGATGAGGTGGTACCTCATATCAATATGCTTGCTCCTCTTGTGAGATACTTGATCCTTTGATAATGTGATTGCGGGCTTGTTATCACAAAGAATTGGTGTTGGTTCCTCTTGATTATGCAACAAATCTAACAAAACTCAATGCATCCTTATTGCTTGACATTCTATGGCACTCATGGCTACACATTCTACTTTAGCTGACAAAATTATCACAATAGATTGCTTATTTCATGCCCATGACACAATTCTTGACCCAAGATGAAAAAAAATACCAAGAAGTTCTCTTCCTAACATCTATGTTACTTGCAAAACCACAGTCAATATAACTAATCAAAAAAAAAATTATCAGTTTTGGAATATAGAATTCCATCTTCTATTGTTCTTGCAACATATCTTAGTATCCTTTTTCCAACTAGAATTCCATCTCCTATTGTTCTTGCAACATATCTTAGTATCCTTTTTCCAACTTGTTGGAGTGGGAATGTTGAGGTGACTCCATGAACCTTGAGATCAAGCTTAGGTCATATTTAATATTTGGCCTAGTATATGTAAAATACATCAGGCTTCAAACAAGTCATTTAAACATAGTTGGATCAACATTTCATCCCTTATCCTCTTTATTGAGTTTTGTTCCTGGTGCAATTGGAGTTGATACTGGATTACAATTTATCATTTAAAACTTGTCAACACATCCTTGATATACTTGGATTGACAAATAAAGATATCTTTATTAGATTGAATAGCTTCAATGCCCAATAAGTATCTCATCAAGAATAAAATTTTGATGTCAAATTATTTTTGCACTATTGACTTGAACATGTATATTGACAAATTTCAAGTGAATATCAAGTCATCAACATACATGCACACAACCAAAATTTGACCTTGTTTATTGGTCTTAATATACAATGTGGGCTCACTGTTACTTCTATTGAATTCATTAGTTATCAAGTACGAACCAATTCTACTATATGAATCTTTGAGTGCTTGTTTCAAACTATAAAGAGCCTTTTTTAATTTATATATTTTGTTTTTATGCTCATGTACTTCATAATCTAGTAGTTATAAAACATAAACTTCTTCATGAAGATAACCATTCAAGAAAGCTGATTTTACATTTATTTCGTACATTTTCAAATTATTATGTCCATCTATTGTTAAAATAGCTCTAAGTGTATGACCTCTAGCAACTAGATTAAATGTTTCATTATTATAATCAATCCCATACTGCTCTCAAATCCCTTTCACAACTAATCTTGCTTTATGTGTTATAATTTTACCTTCTACATCAAAATCAGTTTTAGAAAACCTATTTCACTCTTATCTAATCTTTTCTGTTAGGTAGATTTAGTAATTTTGATGTTTGATTTCTTTCAATCTAGTGGCAATTTATTCATTCATGGCCTTGATCCATTTATACTCTTTTATTGCTTCTTCAAAATATAAAGGATCATAAGAGAATAAAGAAAGACTTGAATACATATCTACATTCTCTTCTCCTCGATCCTATATCTCTTTTAAATTTTTTGTTTTCTTACCTCTATGTACCTTGGTCTTAATGAGGTCTAGATGTAGAATGGATTCATCACTAACATTTGAATTCATAGTAGGGTGTTTTGCATAATTAGATGGCATTCCTTGCTAAAAAATCCTTGTTGGAGTACTTGGTGGTATCTCAAATGATTGACCACCTTGGTCTTTTGATTCTTCATCACTTTAAGATATTGTTACTCCACCTTTGATTATTTTGTTATCATTTCCATCCCATGATTCTTCTTTCTTTAATTAAACATCTTTACGAATAATTATTTTCTGTAAAATAGGATTATACAAGCTTTTAATTGTTCACTGTAACAAATATAGATACATTTTTCAGTTTTATTATCTATTTTTACTCTCAATTCAAATGGAAACAATGATAAATAAAAACATCACAAAAATTATAAAATGAGACACATATTTTTTCTTGTAATTCCATGCTTCGTATGGAATTTTATTCTTGACACTCTTTGTAGATCTCCTATTTAAGATATATACTACACATGCTATTGCTTATATCCAAAAGTCACTGGACACATTCTTGGCCTTCAACATACTCCCAACCATCTCTATTATGGGTATTTTCTTCCCCTCTAATACACCACTCTATTTTAGCATGTACCTTTTTGTAAATTGTTACTTATTCTATGATAATTGTAGAATTTTAAGAATTTATTAGATCTAAACTCACCCCGTCTATCAAATCTAGGTACCTTGATGTACAAGCCACTCTTTTCTTCCATAAAGCTTTGAACTCCTTGAATTCATCAAAATCTTCAAACTTCTATTAGAGAGAGTATACCTACACCTTCCTACTAAAATCATTAAAAAATGTTAGGATATATAATCTTCCGCCTAAAGATGGGGTCTACTTTAGTCCACATATATCAATTAAGACCAACCCCAAAGGCACTCTTTCTCTATATGAACTTCCTATTGGAAAACAAAGTTCTATGTTGTTTTACAAATATGCAACTTCCACATGAACTATGTGGTTGGGCTATTGGTGGTAATCCTTTCACCATATTTTTCATCTACAAAAAACCTAAAGAATTAAAATGAAGATGTCCATACCTCATATGCTAGAGCCATGTACGGTCTAAAAATATTGTCTTAAAATTTTCTTTTTTTATTTCTTGAATGTAATGAATTTGGAGGGGTAAAATCCAATTCCTCATCAACTTGACTTTTGCAAATAACTTGGCACGAGGATTTCTATCTAGAATTGTACAAAGATCATTATCAAACAAAATTGTGTACTCTTTTTGTACTAACTATCCAAAACTCATTAGAATATGCTAAATAATCTAAATACAAAATAAACATAAAGAATATATATCTTTTCTTCATTTTATATTTTTTCTTCATTTTTGGCCAACACATTTATTTTAGGATATGCATCCTTAACCTAGGAGCCATTCTATAACATCCTTGAAAACAAAGAGATAATCAACACAATAGTTACATATTGAAATAAGGTGGTCCTACAAATGTAAAAAAGGACATATTATTTATAAAGAAAATAGTAGATGGGTAGAGTGCACAAGGTTAAGACAAGTGTCTCAACCTAGAGGAGTTAGGCTCCTGACAAAGCTCAACAATGTCCTCTAGGATAAGTTAGAGTCCAAATAGGACTCAATAATATCCATCTACCTTATTAATGAATTAACCTAAGTAAACTTAATTAAAGAGTAAATATTAGAATACTATTTACTCTAGCACCCCCCTTAAGTACACCTTAGGGAGTAAAAAAAATACATGAAAGATGCTTTATGGGTCTTGGAACAAAGCCATATTAAGTACCTATCTACAACTACAACACAATGTCTCATAACTAGAGAAAAAGAGAAAATTCAATGGGAGAAAATTCCTCTCCAAAAGAGAGAACATGAAGGTTTGAGAAGCCTTCAAAAATATTTCCTAAAATCATGAACATGAACATCACTAAAGCACAAAGTATGTATAGAAACTGTGGATGACTGATATGGTGCTATATATGAACCTCCTGAAATATTATAATTAGGAGGAAACCAATATATCAATACTCTAAATGAAACTTGAATAATGATTAGATGGAAATAATGGTAATAACATTTGTTTATCGAAGAAACAAATGACATATGAATCTACATGAGTGATCTTCACTACACAACCAATGAAGTTGTTTGAGTTATACCATCATCACTTCTCAACAAAGTTTAAAATGAAGGTGCAATAGTTTCAAAGGAATACAAGAGTGTCTCAACACACTTGAATAAAAACCAAGGAAGCATTAGCATGAACAATATGATAATACTAACTTAGGAGAGGCATGATATATGTGATGTTTAATATGATATACTAGCTTAGTAGGGCCTTATTTATAATCACTTTCTTTTTAACCCTTATATGTGATGTTTAATATGCTTATTCACTTAAATCATTCATATCTTGAGCTAGAGAGCTCTGATTCTTACACTGCTTGTTGCACTAAGATCGTGATTTAGTTCCCTATCTATCTAAATACTTTATAGGACATCTTGAATTCATCTTAAACCTTATTGATTTCATTTGTCAAAAAACTCACATTCACAATTCATTGTGGTAAACATGATGCCCTATTTCACCTTCCTAATCAACAAGCCAAAATAGAGGGGCATATAACTACCCACAAATTTTAGCATTTTCTTAGTAACCTCTAGGTGGTTTATAGTTATAAACTTACATGTGATTTTGCAGAATGTGTTTTCTAACATTTTATTGCAGGAATTGCATGTTGGGGGCCTCACATTCAACAACTTTGGATTATCATTTTTTTTAATTGATTCTTGTACCTTAGCTTGCATATATACATAATTCCATATACTACTAAAGTGGGGGTTATTTGTACCATCGTAAATTATAAGAACCTAAGTTGTGTACAATTTCATGGTTGTTTAGGACTTACCTTAGTGTGTTTTCATCATAGCATGCATAATAGGACTTCATGATTAAACTTAAAATTTAAATATATGGGTCCTCTATCAATTCAATATTGTCTAAAATTAAGGTAAGCCTTTATTTCTAAGTGTGCTTCTCTATTTTTCCTCTAATCTGATAATTCATCTCACCACCTAGGTCATAGATTACCATTTGTGACCTTGGTATTTTGTCCCAACCTTGAAACTGGTTGTTTGTAATAATCCCACATCCTCTCATTACCAAGGACCATGGGTCCTGATTTACCTAGGAAACATTTTATGTACTTGGGTACATAACTTCTAATACATTATGTACCCAGAGGATTTAGCCAAAATTTAAAATAGGACCCTATCTTAGTGATTTTGTTGAGGATTAGGATTTGCAATCATCTCTTTCAATTCTATCTCCCGATTTAGTATAAAATCAAGCTTCACACTTTATTTTGGGGAATGAAAAATGATTACAAGATTGGAGTTTTGATTTGAAGATATCTCATTGAAGTGAGAACTTGTGAATCAAGGTTACATCAATATTCTATCAAGTATTTCAAGTATTCAAGCATTTTCAACATCAATATGAAGCTACAAAAGGATTATGATGGTCCTTGGAGATCACTAACTGACGATTGGATTGTATCCTTCATGTTAGGATTGGGTATGATTTATTATCTTGAGATCTACATACTTGTGATTTAGATCTATAATTGTTACATGTTTTTAATCATACATTGATTTCATTTTCATATAGGGTTTACTCTATCACACTAGGGTAGACTTTTGCATTGCATTTATACACTTTTAGCTCATAGAAATTTAGACATACTCTAGATTCATGAGCATTATGCATATTTTATCTCTATCATATTGGCTATCTTTGGAGGTGGGGATCACTAAAACAAGGGGTTAACCAAAAAAAATTTAGCCACCCACACACATAATTCTCATATTTGCAAGTACAAAAGATCCCAAAATCAGCTATAAGAAATTTTACAGACTCTCTACCATGTGACAACCATTTTACAATTTGTCCCAGCTGAATATCCTAGGTAAAAAATGTTTTTAACATTCTATAATTGGGTACAAAATATTTTAGACATTCTCTTCCTAGAAGAATTGGGTGAAATTAGATGTGCAGCTAGATACTAGACTTGGGATCTCAGATTATCATATACAAATGCTTTTGGGTTTTTGTTAGTCAAAAATTTAGATCCAAGTATTCATATCTCCTATTTCAATTCTAGGTGCACACAATTCTTCTTAAATATCATTCTTCACCTATCTTTTAATTTTAGATTATTTCTCATCTTGATTTAATCATTTGCATAATTGTCTTTATCCACCCCCTTCTCAATTCTAAGCAAAAAAGGAATATGAACCCAAAAAGCAAAATTCTTGAATTAACATCCCTCTTGTTAGATGGTGTTGATCATATTTGTCTTGAGGTGCTTTTGTATTCCAATTTTTCTTATGAATTGGGGAAAACTAAATCTTTAGATGATCCCTTTTGCACACTACAGAGAGTCAAAATAGGACTCAACAATATCCATCTACCTTATTAACATGTGTTGACCTAAGTAATCTTATGTAAAGAGTAAATAGTAAAACTCTATTTACTCCAACAATTTATAAAACCTTTTCCCATTACAAATACTTTACTATTATTTCCAAATTTAACTTAATATTTCAAAGAATCATCCAAATTAGAAAATAATTCTCTCTTTCCAAATTAGGATAACCACTATCTAGAAACAATATATCACTATAAATTTCTTGAGGAAAGCTACAGGTTATGAGTAAACTTCTTGAATTATTATCAAATATTATTATGTAGTAAGCACCATGTTTTTCAATCTCTTTTTATTTTTGATTAGGGGAAAAATAGGTTTTAAAGGAACCTAAAACCCAGATTTTGAGAGGGATTTAGAACCCAACAAAAACCAATAGCTACAAAAGGTTTTACAATTCAGTATAGCAACTAAACATCAACACAAAAGTAACAACCTACAATAATATCATCGAAGAAAGCACACGCTGAAATATCTATAGGCCTAAGGCTTACAACCTAAATAACAGGGTTTCCAAGGCTCCCTTAACCTGATTAAAAAGAAACCATGGGTTTCACCAAGCACCCATAGCCTTAGAAAGTAGGGATTTTCTAGGCACCCTTAATCTGTATGAATTTCCTAGGCTCCCATAACCTGAAAAATTGGGTTTTATTAAGGATCCTAAAACCTTAAAACTCATAGACCAAAAGATGAAACTAGAGGAATAGTATGAACAAATCCAAGCCCCTCCCAATCAACCATGGGAAAGAAGAAGAACAAGGGGATGTGGAGGGCTTCCCAAACTAATAACTTGGGCTAGAAAATAAGGTTTACATTTAATAAATTAAGTTATTAGGTTAGTTAGTTGAAATGTTCATTCGTATAAATTATTTTTGTAAAGGAAACTATAGCTTTCTAAAGCTATTTCCAAAGTAATGTAAAATGGATCTTTTTGGAATATCAATATATTATTTATGTTAGTTTATTTATAGCCATGGTCTGATTTGTTTGCTCCATTGTATACCAACACATGTGATGAAAAGGTTAGATAAATTACTCAATCACCTTGTTCTCTTTTCCCTTGTTATGCATCACTACCATAAATTTCATGTGCAAAGATTAAACCCCCAAAAGAGAACTTATAATAATAAAATATCAATGAAGGGAAAACAAACTTTAATAAGATTTTAAATAAAATAATATAATTAGATAAATGCAAGTTTAAAACCTTAAGTTCATGAAAGTATAAATCCTAAAGTAAAGCCCTAGGATAGCATAGGATTTGATGTGCTCATCAAAATATATAAGAAAATCGAATTATCTTAATAGTCCAATCTAAATTAATCAAAATTAAATATATACAACTCAATACAAATCAATCAATAAGAATTATAAATAAAATAATTTAAAATTAAATTATTTTCTTACAAAAGTAAATGAAAAAAAGATTGATACAGATAGCTCTAAACATGATAATAGATAATTCTGTTGTCAAAGATTTTAAAATATGAGTATCTTCTTTATCTATGTTTTCCCTTGGATTTTATATTCTATGTCAAGTTCATTCCTATATATCATTTTCTTCATAGGATCTACCTTCTATTATGTAGATATGATCCTGCTAACATTGTACTTTTGTTTCCCGAGACTATGCAATATTTATAAATATCTTTAAACGGTAAATATTGGAAAATGTAAATATTTGCACACTTTTGTGAAGAGACTTTCTATGAAGATGATAGATGCCAATGATTGTATCGGATGACTTTGCTAGGTTTTTTCTTGCCGCTGGAATACAGACTCAACTTGGGAAGACTGATATGACTATACAAGATATTAGATCTTCTCTCATTCTCTCCACCGTTGCAGACATTAAAAGCGAACTTCCTCGCAGAATAGAGCAATCTTCACGGAGGCTCCTCGACTTTAAGCCAGGTGCACACCATGACCATCATTCATAGCTTTCATTTGTTTCCGAGGGAGTTTTTATTTGTTTCGAAGTCATACTACCATGTTATCTTCTTATCGCCTTTTTTTAAACATATGCAGAGGGTATAAAGGAGAAAGTAGCACAAGTGAAAAAAATGGTGGATTTGGAAGGCAGTGAAGCAGTTGCAGCTCTTGTATTATGGGGTTTAGGAGGAGTTGGTAAGAGTGTTTTGGCCTCCGCAGCCATTGAGGAGTTGGATTGCGATTCCAAAGGTTTCAAATTTTGTAGGGTGGTGGTTGATGAGAAAACACCTGACAAGACATCTCATATTATCAAGCTTCAAAAAGATATCATTAATGATTATGGAGGAGGCAAATTAGATTTGCGAAATATAGAGGAAGGGCAACAACAAGTGCAACAAGTTGTGAGGAACAAAAGTTGTTTATTATTAATTGACAACGTGGTTGACTCTTATTATATCAAAGAACTCTTACCAAAATTTTTTGAAGAAAATAGTGTCCTAAGGAAGGAAAAGACTGGTTCAGTGCAGGTACCAGAAAAGGAGAGGTTAAGGATAGTTATAACCTCTCGACAAAACAATATCAAACAAGTGTTAAAGATCAAAAAGGTAAATGATTACTACGTAGATCCTCTGTCTGAAACAGCGTCCAAAACCATCCTGGAGAAAACAATTTTAGGTGAAGGTCAACATGAAAGCAAACTCAATGCTGACTTTGATGAAGAGGGGTGTATAACTGATATTGCCAAGGCATGCCAAGGTGTCCCACTACTTCTGTCTGCTTTCGGAAATCACTTAAGGGTTGAAAGGGATCAGACTACTTACAAGGAAGCACTGAAAGCCCTTACGGAGGGAGACTTTGATAGATTCGTGGATGAAGACCTAAGTGAAAAACTTATGTTTGTGTATTGTAAATTGAAACCAGAAGCTAAAGAGGCACTTCTTGATATTTGTGCATATTTTCATGGTTGGAGATGGGAGCTTGTTGCTGACACTGTGGACTCAAGTAACCTCGAAGCTCTCCACAAGGCACGGATAGTGAGGAAAGATGATTCAGGGAAAGTGATTGTTCATGATATCTTCCGGTTGATGGGAAGCAAACTGGCAAAGGAAACTAGGGTTAAAAATTACAACGAATTCTTAACAGTGGTGGAAGATGAAAATAAGCTTGAAAATATAAAAGGTGTACGTCTTACAGATGGTACATGTTTAACTACAATTGAATCCATACATTTTCATGCCATGCGTCATTCTTTGAGGGTCGTAATGCTAGGAGACTGGGTGGTAGTAAACGGCCAAATCAGTGGAGCATTTTCAAATCTCAGATATCTGCAAGTCGGGGACGTGACTGTTTTTCCGTTTACAGATGCTTCTAAAATGGAGAAACTCACATATTTTTACAACAAATCGAAGCCAGGCATGGATTTACCTGAGGTAAGTATGCAATTTAAAGCTGCGCCCTCGTTTAAGTTTTATTTTTCATTCCGAAATATAACAATTTAAAATCTTGTATTTTGATTTTACAACGGTATACTTTTTTAGTTTCTCATTTATCTTGTATGTGGGTTTTAGATTTATAATTAATCACTTACCCTATGTTCTTATGCGGCTGTTTAAGTTTATTTTCAACTTAAAAATAAGTTATGTAAGTGTTTCTATGTGATATTTTAATAAATGGTAAAGGAAAATATGGAATCTTTTCCTATTTTCATGGAGCAGCTGCTGCTTATTAAAAAAATAAGCTGTCAAAAAAAAGGAGGGGCTCAAAATAAGCAGTACCTGGATTTTAAAACAAATGACAGATGACTGCATAGAATTTTTTTCCTTTTTTTTCATTTACCAATGGCTGCTAGATAAAATAAGCCAAGCAGCCGCATGAGGACCTGCCTTAGACTAAGATGATATGCAAATGACGCTAGACAATTGTTTGCTGTTTTCTTATAGGTATAATACAGAAATATATTTAACTTGTCGAATTTTGGAAGTCTATAGTACATGCCCAAAAATAAATAAATAAATCATTATACTATTTCTATTTTCTTGACAGGCCAATATGTGCCGAACTTTATTGTTCATATTTTTAATATATTTGTATCTAATATGATCTGGCAGTTTGACTTGAATCTCTTTAAATCTTCCATGCTGACAGCTTCCTCGGACTCTAAGGGCCTGTTTGGCGCATGGAATTAACTTATTCAGAATAGGCCTATTCTAGAATAAGGGCCTATTCTAGAATTAATTAATGCTCAAAACGAACGCTGGAATAAGCTATTCTGCGTTTGGATCGCATAATGTGGAATTGGAATAAAAGGTTATTTTTTATTTTTTTAATTAATTTGAACAATATGTATTTTTAACTTGTGTACACACATACACATACACATATACACACATACATATACACATATACACAC
>MU225541.1:590869-602240 GCA_018584345.1 Thuja plicata
ATTCTCTCTCTCTCTCTCTCTCTCTCTCTCTCTCTCTCTCTCTCTCTCTCCTCTTCTTAGGCTTTTCATGCCTCATTCATAATGTCACAAGGGGTTTTCTTTGCTTTCCAATTTCAAATATCTTGCCTTCTTGTGCTGAATCTTGGAGCTTTCTCTCTCCTTGTTTATGGTAATATTTCTTTTATGCATTCACTCACTTAGATTCTTTCCTGGTATTGTTCATTTTTACATATTTATTTTTCATTCCTAACAGGATTAGAGAGGGAGATGAATGGAAGTATGTATTTAAGACTAATTAGGGCTTGTTTGAATGGGTAGTCATGCCTTTTGGCTTATTCAATACCCCAAGCACCTTTATGGGCTTGATGAATGAGGTCTTGAATACTTTTGTTCACAAATTTTTTTTAGTCTACTTGGATGACATACTAATTTTTAGCAGCATCAAGGAAGAGCATCTCCATCACCTTGATTTGGTCCTTAAGAAACTCCATGAAGAAAGTTTGAAGATAAACATTGACAAGTGTTCATTCTTGCAAGAAGAACTAGAGTTTTTTGGATTTGTGATATCCAAGGGAGGTTTGAAAATGGATCCAACAAAGGTAGAAGCTATCCTAAATTGGGCACCATCTACTTCATCATCGGAGGTAAAAAAATTTCATGGTTTATACATTTTTTATCGGAAGTTTATAATAAATTTTAGTGGTGTTTGTGCTCCCATAATCAACACCATAAAAGGTGGTAGGAAATGTCTCTTTTTGTGGTTTAGAGAAGCCAATGATTTATTTGAGATCCTAAAGAAGAAAATTGCAGAACATCCAGTCCTAGTGTTACTTGAGTTTGACAAAGTTTTTGTGGTAGAATGTGATGCAAGTAAAAAGGCTATAAGGGGTGTTCTTAGCCAAGATGGAAGGCCAATTGCTTTCTTTAGTGAAAAACTAAATTAATCCAAACAAAAGTAATCCACCTATGACCTTGAAATGTATGCTATGGTTCAGTCTTTGAGGAAATGGCACCACTACTTGTTGTTTCAAGAATTTATTGTCTACACTAAAAATCATGCACTTAGCTTATTCAATAGGCAAGAGAAACTACACCATAAACATGTTAAGTGGATGGAATTTTTTCAATCCTATACTTTCACTATTAAGCATAAAAAGGGTGTTACTAATAAGGTTGGTGACACCTTAAGTAGGAGGACTCTAATAGTTCAGAATATGCAGTTGGAAAGTACAAGGATCTCAGCTATGAAGACCATGTATGCAGATGATGATCACTTCAAGGAGATCTATAAGGTTTGTATGGACATGTCTAAAAGGTATCATACTAAATTTTTAGAATTTCTGGTTCAAGATGGTTTATTGTTTAAAGGGGGGTTGCTTTGTGTCCCTAAGAGCTCTATGAATGAAAATATTGTCAAGGAGAAACATTGTGGTAGTCTTGCAGGGCATTTTAGGGTGGATAAGACATTGGAATTGATTAGGAGATTCTACTTTTGGCCATGGTTGTAGACTACTATTAGAAGTTTTGTGGAAACATGTTTGGTTTGTCAGAGATCCAAAGGCCATACTTCTAATGTAGGGCTCTATACTCCACTTCCTATCCCATCAAAACCTTGGGATTCCATTAGCATGGACTTTGTCCTTGGACTTCCCAAGACAAAGGCTAGTCATGACAGTGTTTTTGTTGTGGTAGACATATTTTCCAAAATCTCTCACTTCATCACATGTAGGATTACACATGATGCCTCTCATATTGTAGGGTTTTTCTTCAAGGAATTTGTAAGGTTGCATGGTTCGCCAATGTCTATAATCTTAGATAGAGAACCTAAGTTCCTTGGTCACTTTTGGAGGACCCTATAGAAGAAGTTGGGTACAAATGTTTGATTGTCATCAGGATATCACCCTCAATTTGATGGATAGACTAAAGTGATTAATAGATCACTTGAAAATTTGTTGAGATTCTTAACCCAAGACCATGGTTCAAGTTGGGATTCCATCATTGCTCAAGAAGAATTATCTTATAATGATTCGGTTAATAGAAGTATAGGGAGGACTTCTTTCCAAATTTTTTATGGTGTGCACCCAAGAGGTGTCTTGGAGCTAAGGGATGTTAGTGATATGGAGAACCCTAGTGCTCTTGCAGAATATTTTGTGACAGTGATGAAGGACATTCATGAGCAAGTTCATTCCAAACTGCAACATTCCTCTACCAAGTATAAATAACACGCTGATAAGAAGAGAAGGGAGTTACATTTCCAAGTTGGTGATTTAGTCATGGTCTACTTGAGGAAGGAAAGGATGCCTAAGGAAAGATACACAAAATTTTTGGTGAAGAAAATTGGCCCATTCAAGATCCTTAAAAGATGTGGATCAAATGCTTATCACATTGAATCTCCTGCTCATAACCATTTATCATCTATTCTTAATGTTGTTAACCTCTATGCTTACAAGGGTGTTGCAGATGATGTGTTTGTTGTAGTTGAATCAAGCTCTCAACAAGAGGATTTATTGACAGATCTTCCTAAATCTGAACCATTAGAGATTGACTGTATTTTGGATACAAGGGTATCTAAACAAACTAGGAGGAAGACATATTATGAGTACCTGGTGCAATGGAAGGGTAAACCACTTGAGGATGGAACTTGGATGACCAATAAGGCTATTGAGAAGGATGGCTTCATCTTTTTTGATATCCAACTCAAAGGGACTTGAGTTTTTCTATCATGGGTAGCATGGTGTAGGGCACCTAAGCCTTCTATTTCATTTTGCTTATTTTTTTTTTCAAATTTTAATAAGGGATGAGTTTTGGAACCAGCCTAGCATGTATTCATTGGTCCATCTTGTGTGGACAAGAACCTTTTGGTGCATCTATAAACCAAGGATTCCTTAGTTCACTGGACTGTGTCTTTAGGTGTTTTCTGTATTTTTGTCTTTTGTATTACAGAAGGGTCTCTTAGGATTTATTTGGATGTGTTTCATCATCCCTAGGGGTCTTTAGTCAATCCCAACCCATTGGGATGTATTAATGTCAATATTGTTACAAATTGACAAAATGTTGTCAATGTTGCAAAATGTTGTCAATGCAACATTTCAAAAAGTTGCTTGACTGTTGCAACTTTGATCCCAGCGGTCACAACCATATTTGAATTGGTTGGATCAATTATGGGGAATTATTTAATATGTATGAAGCCTATCCAATTAAGAGATTGAGTTTGGGATACCTTTTGAAGCAATTTTGAATGGGAAAACCACCATTTCCAAGCATTTTCCTATACTGTACAGTTGTGTACGGATTGAATAAGTAGATCAATTGATATTGCAGGATTGGGGCATAGGTATTATTTATATATCAGTTGGTTTGGATTTATTTGGTGATCATTTGTGCAAGTTATAAATTTCTCTGTCAGAATGGATCTGAAACCGTCACGATTTGGCACTATCATGGAGATGTCGCCCTAACTTGCATTTTCAACATTGGAATTCAATGCTCCTTGGTGAAAAGAAAGTTAAGGAAATGTATTTTAAGACTTCAAAGTCTCAAATTTGGGGAAGCTTGGTTGTTGCTTCTATGGTGATGCCCTAGGCTAAATATTTGTTATATATTTAGCCAGTAAAGAATAAATCCACGTACAACAACACTTAGGGAATGTTATGGGTCCAAATTTGTGAATGATTATAATAATTTAAAAACTAAGGGAAGTCATCAAGTATTTTAATTGTGCCTATGTTCCCATCCTTGTTCAATTCCATTAAGCCCTTGCCTAATCTGATCAATTAGACTAGAGTGCTTTTGTGATAGTTTGTGGATGCTAGAGTAGGGTCAGTGTTTTATACCTTGGGTTTTGTGAGGATCATATGTAAGGATAATAAAAAAGGATTGGTTAGAATTTTTCGCATAACCATTGCCTAATCTGGAGTAAGGAACATTGTTTGCAGACCTAGGAGAACTAGGATCGAAACTAAGATTTTGTGTTCAGAGTTTTGTAGAGACTAAGTGACTGTGGAAAGTTAGTCCTTAGGGGTGTATAGGAAGGTTATAGCCCATAGTATAAGGTTTTGAGTGGGTTGAGACAATATTCCATGTTGGGGCTAGTTGGAGAGAGAGAGTGTCTCTAGGAACATTGGAGACTTGAAGTGTGAAGGTTAACCGTCAAGAAGGAATCACCTTATGTTGAAAGGATTCAAGGGTTGGAAGACATTTGGAAGAGTTCAAACATCCTATTGAAGGATTGTACTAAGTTGGAGGACATCATCCAATTTATAGAGAGTGTAGGCCTTGTCTACACTTGTTGTGTGCACTCTGCACTAGTTTGTGTGGACATGTCTGAAAGGTATCATACTAAATTTTCAGAATTTCTGGTCCAAGATGGTTTATTGTTTAAAGGGGGGTCACTTTGTGTCCCTAAGAGTTCTATGAGGGAAAATATTGTCAAGGAGAAACATTGTGGCAATCTTGCAGGGCTTTTTGGGCTGGATAAGACATTGGAGTTGATTAGGAGATTCTACTTTTGGCCACGTTTGCAGACTGATGTCAGAAGGTTTGTAGAAACATGTTTGGTTTGTCAGAGATCCAAAGGCCATACTTCTAATGTAGGGCTCTATACTCCACTTCCTATCCCATCAAAACCTTGGGATTCCATTAGCATGGACTTTTTCCTTGGACTTCCCAAAAACAAGACTCATCGTGAGAGTGTTTTTGTTGTGGTAGACATATTTTCCAAAATCACTCACTTCATCCCATGTAGGACTACACATGACGCCTCTCATATTGTAGGTTTGTTTTTCAAAGAAGTAGTCATATTACATGGTCTATCAATGTCTATAATCTCAGATAGAGATCCTAAGTTCCTTGGTCACTTAAATTGGAGGACCCTATGGAAGAAGTTGGGTACAAATGTTTGCTTGTCATCAGCATATCATCCTCAATTTGATGGATAGACATAAGTGATTAATAGATCACTTGGAAACTTGTTGAGATGTCTTATCAAAGACCATGGTTCAAGTTGGGACTCCATTATTGCACAAGCTGAATTCTCCTACAATGACTCTAATAATAGAAGTACATGGAGAACTCCTTTTAAATTTTTTTATGGTGTGCACCCAAGAGGTGTCCTAGAATTGAGGGATGTTAGTGATATGGAAAAACCTAGTGCTCTTGCAGAAGATTTTGTGACAGTGATGAAAGATATTCATGAGCAAGTTGAGTCAAGACTACAACATACCTTTGTCAAATACAATGAACACGCTGATAAGAAGAGAAGAGAGTTCCATTTTGAGCTTGGTGACTTATTCATGGTCCACTTGAGGAAGGAAAGGATGCCTAAGGAAAGATACGCTAAATTGATGGTGAAGAAAATTGGCCCATTCAAGATTCTTAAGAAATTAGGATCAAATGCTTATCACATTGATTTTCCTGCCCATATACATTTATCTCCTATTTTTTATGTTGCTAACCTCTATGCTTTCAAAGGTGTTGCAGATGATGTGTTTGTTTCAGGTGATTCAAGCTCTCAGCAAGAGGAGTTATTGAAAGATCTTCCTAAGTCTACTCCTTTGGAGATTGACTGTATTTTAGAGACAAGGGTGTCTAAACAAACTAGGAGGAAGACATATTATGAATACCTAGTGCAATGGAAGGGTAAACCGCTGGAGGATACCATTTGGATGACCAAGGAGGCTATTGAGAAGGCTCATTTCATCTGTTCTACTATCAAATTCAAAGGGACTTGTGTTTGTCTGCCATGGGTAGCATGATGTAGGGCACCTAAGCCTTCTATTTACATTTTCTTGTTTTGTTTGCAAATTTTAATAAAGGATGTGTCTTGGAGCCATCCTAGTATGTATGTTTGTGTTTGGTCCATCTTGTGTGGACAAGGATCTTTTGGTACATCTATAAACCAAGGATTCCTTAGTTCACTGGACTGTTTCTTTAGGTGTTTTCTAGATTTTTTTTTCTTTTGTATTGCAGACGGATCTCTTAGGCCTTATTTGGATGTGTTTCATCATCCCTAGGGCTCTTGAGTCATTCCCAACCCATTGGGATGAATTAATGTCAATGTTGTTAGTAATTGACAAAATGTTGTCAATGTTGCAAAATGTCGTCAATGCAACATTTCAAAAGTTTCCCAAAATCTTGCAAATTTGATCGCAATGGTCACACCATATTTGAATTGGCTGGATTAGTTGAGGAGATTTTTTAAGGTGTAAGAAGTCTATCCAATTGAGAGATTGAGATAAGATATTTTTTGTGTAACCACCTAAATTTGGTCTATTCTAACTATGGACCCTATTTGCCCTAAGTGTGATCATACCCTCGATTATGTCCAAATGACCCTGTTACTGATTAGCATAATTCTTCGAATCAATTTAATGTCCTAGGTGATTTTTATCACTAAATTATATTAAATATTATAGGCCATACAATTCAAATCAATTTCAAAAATCAGATATTACCAAAATCAAACATGGCTATAGTATTTAATTATAAAAGGAATGAAATAAATCCCTAAATCAATTAACCACTTGCAAAATAACCCATTCCCCTAGCCTATTAATTTAATTAAAATGGCTATAGTCCCCTAATTATTAAAAAGAAATTTCATTGTTTTAATAATTAATTCCTATATTGTTAAATGAATTAAATAAATTTAATTCATTTATTAATATTCCCCTAAACCCCAACCTAACCTATCTCCACCACTTCTACCCTGGGTTCTAACCCATCCCAACCTATTCCACCCTTGCTAATTTAATTCTAAACCTAATTCTTTCCTAACCCACCTCCTAATGTTGTCACATTCCATTAGGGAATGATTAGCAACTCAACCCACTTGGGAGAGTCAACTTTCTCAAGCTTGACTCTCTCCAAGTCCACTTTCTCAAGCCATCTTCTTACACCCCCACATGCTTCTTTAAGGCTTTCATTAATGTTTCATTAATGAAAAGGCCTTAAGCCCATGTCTCTCCCATGCCTTATTAATGCATTTGCATTTATGGCTCTTACACCTTCATTAATGAGGCCCTCACCTCATTAATGATCCTTGTCTCCCCTCTCTCTCTCTCTCTCCCATTCTTCTATAAATAGGAGCCATTTTTGAGAGTAAAGGAGCCTTCATCCTAGATTAATAATGCATTGTTATGCTGTTGAAATCATCCTAGATTCACATTTCACTTCTTAAATCTACTTTTGCATTGTTCTTACTTGCATATTTAGAGCTAGAATGCATACTTTATCATATTTTTAGCTTGATTTTAAAATAAAATCCTTCATAGTAGGCCGTATATGTCACTGATCGTAGCATAAACTAAGGGATTTAATGTTGCTAATCAAACTCTTCCTAGTTAGAAGGCAATAAGTCAGTTTTAGTGGGTTTTACATGCTTTTCTAACCCTTTTGGACTAATGGAATGACTTATTGAGTGTTTGTGTCTCTTTTATCTGGTACCCATTTACACACACATAGTTTGAAGCAAATTTGAATGAGAAAACCATAATTTTCTGAGCAATTATGTATTGTATGGTCGTGTACTGATTAGACAAGTAGATCAATTGACATTTAAAGGTTGGGGCATGAAACTAATTTCTATAGCATTTTTTTTGGATTGATTTGGTGTTCTTTTGTGTAAGATATAGATATTTCTGTTAGAACAGGTCTAAAACCCTCAGTAATTGGGGTTGGTGATGAAGATGTGGCCCTAACTTGCATTTTCACCATTGGAATTCAATGCCCCTTGGTGAAATGCAAGTTAAGGCAATGTAATTTAATACCCCAAAGGCTCAGAGGTGTGGAAGGTCATCAGGTGCTTCTACGGTAATGCCCTAGGCTAAATATCAATTATGTATTTAGCCATTACAGGAGAAGTTAACATGCAGGAGCAAGACAAAAATGTTATGGGTCCATTTTGTTGAATTTTTTGAAGCATTTGGGGATTGTGGAAGACCACCAATTGAATGCATCAAGTCTAGGTACCCATATTTGAACTATTCCATCAGACTGTAGTCTAACTTGATCAATAAGGCTAGAGTGTCACTGTGACAGTTTGAATGTGCAGGAGTAGAATTGGTATCTATTGCCTTGGGGTTTGTGAGGGGTATGTTGGAGGATTTCAAAAAAACATTTAATAACATTGGTCCCATGTTCATTGTCTTAAGTGGAGTAAGAAACAATGTTTGCAGACCTAGTAGAACTAGGATCCAAATTGAGATTTTGTGTTGAGATTTTGTAGAGAATAAGAGATTGTTGTAAGTTAATACTTAGGAGTAGTTGGAGAGGATATAACCCTCAGTGGTAGTCTGAGAATTGATTGAGTCAATAGTCCAGATTTGGGGCTAGTTTGGAGAAGTTGTCTCTAGGAACTTGAAGACTTGGGGTAGAACAAATTGAAAGGGAATCACCTTGGGCAGAAGGGATTCAATTATTTGTGTTGAGTAAGTCTAAACCATCCCATTGAGGGATTGAAGGAAGTTGGGAACTGTATAGTGAAAAAATGGAAGCACTTCCATGGTAGACTGGTTTAGCCTTCCGAGTAAGTGGTTTGGGGTCATGTCAAGCACCTTGAATGGGTTCCTGAATTTGATCTGGCTTTATCCCCCTGTTCTGCACCATTTCCACTTTTTCCAACCATTTCTAGCACCCTAGACTGTAAAAACTAGGACTTTGGCCTCAGGGTCAAGGTCAAGATTTTTGGGTCAAGGTTGACCTCAACCTTGACCTAGGTCAAGGTCGACCTTAACCTTGACCTAGGTCACAATCAACATTTTATAGGCCCAAGATTCAAATTTCAAAATTTCAGGGTTTCTGGATTTCGGTCTTTAAAAAAAGTTAATTCCCGCTTCCGGTCGGCTGTTTCGGTCTTCAGAACAAAAAATCTTAAATTATATTTAATATAGGTCCTTTTCTAGGGGCATGGGTCCAATTTGAATTTAATTCTCCTATGTCAGCCTCTCTAGAAGATTGTGCCCTTGTTTCATATAAAAGGAAGCTTTCTCCTCTCATTTTCTCTAACCACGAACTATGATCATCAAGCATAATTGCAAGAACTTTCAAAGACTTGAAGAGTGAGATCCAAAGGTAAAGAATTAAGATTTGTAGAAATCCAAGTAGCCATTGAAGCATTCATCCATTCTCAAGCACTTCTCAAGCACTCATTTTCATCAAGGAGATCCATTGGTGGTCATTGAAGGATTCAAGCTCCATGGAGCCCTCTTGTTGAAGATTTCTCCATCCACATTCCTCCAAGCCTCTTCCAATTTAAGAAACCATTCAAGATTGGTGTTGAATATCTACAAGAAATTGATTGAATACATTCTACATTCTACATTCTACATCCATTTGGTGGATCCATACTTGTGGGTTCAAGGATTTGAATCCTCCACAAGGGCCTTTTACATGAGCAAGGTGAATTGTTTCATTTACTTTGTTTATTTTTGCAATTTCAATTACATATTTGATGTTAATTCCACAACCAAGGTTCGACCAACGCAAACCCCTCCCCCCCAAAAAACAAAATTTTTTTTATTGTAGGTACTGATTTGGAACAGCAGATCGGGACAGAGATTCAGATACCCTTTTCGGTAAACTTTCAGGATCTGAAAACAAAATTTCAGTCTGAGACTTTTTAGGTCGATTCTTCCCTAAGGCGCAATCAAACATTTTGGGTCAATTGACTAGAGGGTATAAATCAAACCTATCTCAGAATGGAAAAATATTTCTGGATTTTTTTCGTCTCTACGTTTCTATTCCAGATCTGGTCTCAGATTATCTAGAAACTCAACACAGGCTTCAAAAAATAGCACTCTTCAGATCTGCAATATTTGAAGGCTAGTACATTTCTCCTATTCAATTCAATTAAGGTTATCAATCTATCTAAATCTATTACACATTCAAATCAACCAAACCGGGCACTTAAGATCTTCCTTCTTTATCCAAATGGTTGATGCATTTATGCATTAATCCTTCCTTTTGGGTTAATCATTTTAGATCTTTCATTTGTATATCTAAGGATAGAAGGAGAACATCTTATTTACCCCCTACATTTCAATAAATCAAATCAAATATTTCAAATGTAATATAGGATAATAACAAACCCTAAAAACCAAAATAATATCCATTTTCTTATATTACAGGAACATCATTCAACTTGTGGAGAGGGTAGGCCTTGTCTACACTTCTTGTTGTGTGCACTCTGCACATATTAATATTGATATAATATTAATATTGTTAAAATATACTGTTAATAGTTTGAAAATAAAATATTAATATTATAAAACTAAAATTTATAATAGTAATGAAAAATTAAAATAAACATTCAAAATAGGATGAAAATGAAAAGGTTGAAGCCAAATTTGGGTTGGAGATATCAGATATCCAATATGCTTTACTGGTATCCAAAAGCAAAAATTGATTCTCTGGGTCCCTTAGTCCAAGAAGCACGTTTTCTACAGAGAATATCACGGAAACTCAGTTGTGAAAGACAAAAAATTACTTTTTTCACCCTTTTTGTTTGAATTTCAATATTATTAAAGGTTTTTGCATCACCTTTTTGGTCTCACCATGGGGAGTATTAGTCATTGAAAGCATAAACAAAAGAGGAAGCTCACAAATGAAGAGATTGAAGTATATAGAGAAATGGATAGGGTTGCCCATTGAAACAAGAGACAAGGTATGTTAAATATTAATGAAGATGTGGGCATAGGCCCACCCTAAATGTGGATTCAAGTGAAGAAGAACATGAATTTGAAATGATTTATGACAATAATATTGAAAATGAGAATGTCAGGATTGAAGATGAAAATGTAGCTTTTGAAAATGAACATGTAGATGTGGACAATGGAAGTGTGGACATTGGAAATGAAGGAATTGACAATTATAATGGTGCACAAGAACCAAATCCACATTACACATCTCCAAATTATATGAAAAATGAAGTCCCTTGGGAGGAAGAAAGACAAACTTCGAATTTGAAACCTTCAATAACAACAAAATGGTTACTCTAAATTGATGAGAACATAATGAGCGATTTCGATGGAAAGAGATAAGAAAGAACCATTCGGTTGTGGGTTTCAAAAATTTATTATCAATTTTTTAGCCACAAGACATTGGTCGAGAAATGTCAAATGTTTTTACAATTGTTAAAGATTCATAAGATGAGACGTATACTAGTCAAATTGAAGATTAGTGTGAACAAGAAAAAGGAGAGGAATGTTATTATTGTGAAAAATCTATTTAGCACTCTCAATTCCATTAGAAAGACTACCAAGGAAAAAGATAAGAGAGCCACTAGGAGGGTTATTACAACCTCCTTAGTAAGTAATCATTTGAGAAAGGCTCGTTTGAGTAGACAAACTTGTGTTGACTTGAACCTAAATCGTAA
>MU225542.1:0-20043 GCA_018584345.1 Thuja plicata
ATCCTCATTTGCAAAACCTTCACCAAGTGTTGTGCCTTATGAACCATCCATTAGAAATCCCCTTAAGCTCATCAGTTGATAAGCTTAAGGGGCTTTCTAATGGATGGTTCATAAGGCACAACACTTGATGAAGCTTTTGCAAATGAGGATGCAAGCAGAGTGGGTTTAACCATGGAGGAAACTCCGTAGTTAAGTGCGCTCTAGCTGGAGTGGTACTGGGATGGGTGACCTCCCAGGAAGTCCCAGTGCTTCACCTCTGTGAGCATCACCCAGAGCCAATGAGTGCTAAGTGTTCCATTCATTCTCATGAGAGATGGGTTTGTGTAAACCACTACTCATGAATCAAAGGTCAATGAGTTTGACTCAAAAAACTACACAGTTGAATCCAAGTAGAATTAAAAAAAAATATTAATTGGTCAAATTTTTTTTTTTTTTTAAATTAACAGTGGTCGAAATTTTGACCAATGCCACGGTTCATTTCCACCAAAGATTGGTCAAAATTTTGACCATTCCACTAAAGATTTCGACGAGAATGCTATGCTTTCCACCAATGTGATGGTCAAAATTTCGACCAATGTCACGGTTCATTTCCACCAAATAGTGGTCAAAATTTTGACCATTCCACTAAAAGCTTTTGATGAGAATGCTATGGTTTCCACCAATGTGATGGTCAAAATTTTGACCAATGTCACTGTTCATCTCCACCAAACAGTGGTTGAAATTTTAACCATTCCACTAAAAGATTTCGACGAGAATGCTATGGTTTCCACCAATGGGATGGTCAAAATTTTGACCAACATCATGGTTCATTTCCACCAAATAGTGGTCAAAATTTTGACCATTCCACTAAAATCTTTCGACGAGAATGCTATGGTTTCCACCAATGGGATGGTCAAAATTTTGACCAATGGACCAAGAGTTCGACGGTGATTCTTGTCAAATTAAACAAGAGCTATAGTCGAAATTTTGACCTCAATGTTGGTCGCAATTGTGACCAATAATAAAAACGTCAAAAATTTGACAAAAAAAAAATGATGAAAGGTTTGGTCGTGAATTCGACCAATTACTGTCAAAATTTTGACCAATTTTCATCGAAATTTGAAGTCAAATTTACTAGTGAATGCAGAACTAGCCAAGGATATGGAAGAAAAAAAGGATAAAAATAGACTCCTTGAGCATACCTTGGAAACAATGAGAGTAAAAATGGAAGAACCAGTAGATGCTACTAGGAAGAAGGATCATGAGCCTGAAAGCAGTAGTAAGGGCAAGAAAAAGAGGGAAGAAGAATACTTTATTCCTGAACCAGATCTAGTATTGAATGAGGAACCTTTCTTGAAGGCCATCAAGGCACTAAGTGGAAAAGCTTTAGAAGGGATACCTTTATTTGGAGGAAAGATGGATATTGAGACAGTCATGGATTAGATTGAAGCAATGGAGAATCACTTCGAGTGTGAGGGGATAAGTGAAGCCCAAAAGGTTAAAGTGGCCAAGTCTAGGCTCAGAGGGTTAGCTTTGACTTGGTGGAAATACCATCAGGATGAGAGGGTAATCATGGGGAAGCAACCAATAGAAAATTGGAATGCTATGGTAACCAAATTGAAGGAGAGTTATCTTCTAGAGGACTATGAAATAAAAATCCATAGGAAGAGACAAAACTTGAAGTAGAAAGACCTAGATGTGGCCTCATATACTAAGGAATTCCAAAGAATGTCTTTAAGGTCTAAATTTCAGGAAGAAGAGCCAATCAAAGTGGCTAGATACTTGGGTGGATTGAAGTGGAACATCCAAGAGGAGATTAACCTATGGACACCTACCACTATCAAAAAATTCCATCAATTAGATATAAAGGTAGAAGAGAAGAATTAGAAGAAAGGGGATTCCAGTTTCAAGGGAAACAATAAAAATAGAGGTAGAGGAAGAGATCAAAGAGGTCAAAGCGGAGACTACCAAGGAAGGGGTAGTGAGAAGAGGTCACAAGGAGAGACCAAGTTAATAGAGAAGAAAACTAAGAGTAGTTCAAGAGGAGGCTATAATGGAGGTAGGGGTAACCATGGTGATCCTAGCAGAGGAAGAGGAGGTAGGAGTAGTTCCTATTTTGCAATGATGAAGTGTTATTAGTGTGGAAAGCTAGGCCATCTCGCCTATAGATGCCTTGACAATCCTTCTACAAAAAATAGTGATAAGAGGATAGCATATGCACAAGAGGATTCTTCAAGTGTCAAGCCCCCTGAAGTAGACCATCTAGAATTAGAGATGGGTGAGAATGTGATGCTCAGAAGGGTCTTAGTAAGGCAACCAATCAAGGATGAGCCCAAGCATAGGAGGGCATTGTTTAGAATCAGGTGCAAGATTCTTGGAAAGGTGTGTAAGGTGATTGTGGATTCTGGATCTAATGATAACATCATCTCAGAGGAGGAAGTGGTGAAGCTTAAGTTAGCCAAGGCACCCCATGTGAATCCTTATAAGGTGAAATGGCTCAATAAAGGCCAAAGTGTACTGGTCAATGAGAAAACATGGGTAGAATTATCAATAGCAGGATACAAGGATAGATTGCTTTGTGACATCCTACCAATGGATGCTTGTCATTTTCTTCTTGGGAGGCCTTGGCAATTTGATAATGGAACAATATATGATGGGAAAAATAACTCCATTACATTCAAGAAAGGAGGAAAGACCTTCAAAATTCAGTCTTTATTAGAGGATGAGGAACCACAGAATAAAACTCCTAATGTTATGTTATGCAGTGGTAAGGATTTTGTGAATGACATCAAAGAGGATGATGGAGAAGGTTATGCCATTGTGTTAAGGCCTAAGGAATAGGAAATACCAGTAAAGGATCCACTGCCAAAGGAAGTGCAAGAATTTCTTGAGGAATATAAGGATATTGTGAGTGATGGCACTCCTGCAACCCTACCACCTAAGAGGGTTATAAGTCATCAAATATAATTTGTGCCAGGGGCATCCTTGCCCAACAAAGCAGAATACAAGTTAACTCCAGATTAGAACTTGGAGGTAGCAAGACAAGTACAAGAGCTCTTGGATCAAGGCTTGATCAAGAAGAGAATTAGCCCTTGTGCAGTCCTGGTTGTTCTAGCATCAAAGAAGTGGGAAAGTGGAGATTGTGCACTAATTCAAGGGCTATAAATAAGATCACAATAAGGTACAGATTCTCAATCCCAGGAATAGAGGATCTTATGGATTGCCTAGGTGGGGCAATGTACTTCACAAAGCTAGATTTGAAAAGTGGTTATCAACAAATAAGGGTGAAGGAAGGTGATGAATGGAAAACAACATTCAAGACCATATATGGGTTATATGAATGGCTTGTGATGATATTTGGCCTCTCTAATTCTCTGAGCACATTCATGAGGCTCACGAATGAGGTGCTCAAGGATTTCACTGGAAAGTTTGTGGTAGTATATCTTGATGATATACTAATTTTTAGTAAAACAAGAGAGGAACATATCAAACATGTTGAGGCAATATTGAAAAGGTTACATGAGGAGAAGTTGGCCATTAACCTTGAGAAGTGTGAGTTCTTTAAACAAGAACTAGTTTACTTGGGATTTTTAGTGTCCAAGGGGTCTTTGAAGATGGACAAAGACAAAGTTGCTGCAATCTTGAACTGGCCTCCACCTACCACAGCCATAGAGGTAAGGAGTTTCCGTGGCCTTGCCCAATTTTATAGGAAATTCATTAGGAATATTGATGGAATATGTACACCTTTGATGGATACAATAAAGGGTGGAATTAAGAATAAGTTCAGATGGACAGTAGAAGCAGGGAATACATTTGAGTTATTGAAACAAAAAGTAGCTACTCAACCAATCCTCCAATTACCAAGCTTTGAGAAGTTGTTCACCATTGAGTGTGATGCTAGTGGGTTAGTATTAGGAGGGGTGTTGAGTCAAGAAGGTAGGCCTATTGCCTTCTTTAGTGAGAAGCTGAATGAGGCTAAGAAGAAGTATTCTTCTTATGATTTGGAACTATATGCCTTAGTCCAATCATTGAGGAAATGGAGGCACTATTTGTTTCCCAAGGAATTTGTGGTATTCACTAATAATCAGGCCCTTAGCTACATTAATACACAAGAAAATCTTAGCAATAGACATTTGAAGTTGATTGAATACTTGCAGGCATTCACTTTTACTATCAAACACAAGAAGGGTTAACTCAACAAGGTGGCAGATGCTTTGAGCAAGAGATTGTTAACAGTGCAAGAAGTCCACTTGAATAGCATTGGGATTAATAGTTTCAGAGATCTCTATGAGTTAGAAGAGGATTTTGGTGAGGCTTATAAGGTATGTGTTGATTTTGAAAACCATTTTCATAGTAAGTCCTCTGATTTTACTTTATAGAATGGGTTATTGTTCAAAGGCAATCAATTATGTGTACCTAAAGGGTCAATGAGCATGAACCTCATCCAAGAGAAACATAATGGTTCTCTAAGTGGTCACTTTGGTAAGGACAAGACCTTGGAATTGGTCCAAAGGCTCTACCATTGGCCAAAATTGGTGAAGGATGTCACCAAGTATGTAGAGAAGTGTGTTTTTTGCATGAAGGAAAAAGGAGGAATGAGTAATGTAGGATTGTATTAGCCTCTACCAGTCCCTAATAGACCATGGGAGTGTGTGAGTATGGATTTTATTATTGGTTTACCCAAAACTAAACAGGGGTATGATAGCATTTATATAGTTATTGACAGATTTAGCAAAATGGGACATTTTATTCCATGTAGAACTACCAATGATGCTAGCCACATAGCTTACTTTTTTTTTAGAGAGGTTGTAAGGATTCATGGAATTCCCTTGAGTATAGTCTCTAGTAGAGATGTGAAATTTATGAGACATTTTTGGCAAACTTTGTGGACAGAATTGGGCACTAACCTATCTTTTGGTTCAGCATACCACCCTCATACTGATGGCCAGACTCAGGTGGTAAATAGGGTGTTGGGTAACCTACTGAGGTGCCTAACTAAGGAGTATGGGTAGACTTGGGACATGGTCATCCATCAAGAAGAATATGCTTACAATGATAACAAGAATAGAATGACTGGTAAAAGCCTATTTGAGGTTGTTTATGGCATGCACCCTAAGGGTGTTTGTGAACTCAAGGATCTTAGTGGGATGGATTATAGAAGTGGCCAAGCAGAAGACTTCACCCATACCATGAAGGAGATCCAAGACCAAGTGAAAAGGAAGATCCAAGATAGTCAACAAAAGTTGAAGGCTAAGGTTGATGAAAGGAGGAAGGATGTTCAGTTTGCAGTAGGGGACTATGTCATGGTCCACTTGAACAAATCAAGGCTTTAGAAGGGTATACCTACCAAACTTCAGATGAAGAGGGTGGGACCTTGCAAGATCTTGGTAAAATATGGAGCTAATGCATATAAGGTGGACTTACCATCAGATTTGAGTATCTCTCCAGTCTTTAATTTCCAAGAAATGATTCATTTCAGAGGGCAGATGGATGAGATCAATCCAAATAGCTATGGGTCCACTGATGATGTGGGGGTTTCTTTCTTACCTCCCAAACTTCAGTTGGTGCATGATAAAGTGCTAGACTCCCAGGTCAAGAAGACTACTAGGCACACAGTTTACATGGAGCACTTAATTCAGTGGAAGGATAGACCATATTCAGAGGCTTCTTGGATTTTTGAGGTAGACTTCAAAAAGGTGGGCATTTTAGAGGATCTCTTATCCACAGGAGTGACATAGCTCTTCCTTTTTGGGGGAGTATGGTGCAGGAGCACCTACGTAGGATAGTGTAGAAATGTGACCTAGGGTTTTTCTCCTTCTTTGTTTTGGCTTGTAGTGGTTCTAGCTAGAACACTAGTTGAATAAAGGGACCAAGAGTCCTAGTGTGGTCCTATTGTGTGGATGTTTGTAGGAGGATAGGTCTTGATAGGTCCTTGGTGACCCTTAGGTCCATTTTAGGTCCAATTAGGTGTTTTTGGTTTTTTATGGGAAAATGAGCCAAGGAAAGGACTATAGGTCCTATTTTATTTTATTTCATCATATTAGGTGGATTGGACAAGTATGGACATAACTAGACCAAGTTTGGAGACCAAACTCAAAAGTTGCAAAAAGTTGTCAATGACAACATTGACAACTTTTATGACAAGTTTGCATCTCCGGTGAAATCAATTGGGTAACTGTCTAAAAATTTTGAATTTGTGTTTGGTTAAACTATATATGACCATCCTTGAGATGTGTGAAGGGTTGGAAATTTTGAATAACTTTGTGTACGGACTGTGTTATGCAATGACAGTGACTGTTAATGGTTTTTAAGGTGATCGGGTACTTTAATGGATTGAATCTAGTTCTATGAGTTTTGTGTTGTGTAATGTAGGCTATTTCAATAATTCTTGTGGTGTTAGTTTTTTTATTTAAATAGTTTTGGTTGTGTGTTTATAAATCTTTCAAATTTAGCCAGTTGTTGGTTTGTTTTGAGCATTGGTTGCAAATGGGGTCCTCACTCCATTATCCATAGTGGTTTTGGCACAGGCTCTTGGATTATGGAAGTAGACTCCATGTACATTGTGTACATAGTAGGAGGGGCCCTAAAAATGTAGGAAACCATTTTTAAGGTGATTCCCTAGGCAAGCCATAGTGGCATGGCTAGGGATCACTAGAGATTGTAGAGCTAGCTAGACTTGAAAGCATCCATAGCTTCAATCGGTGAATGTGGGGAGGTAAGTGAGTTAAGGGGGGACCCCCAAACAAGAGGAGAAGTTGGGAGGAGTTATTTTGTTGTCCAATAAAATTCATTTCTTGTGTAGACAGTAAAGGAGGCCTAAAATCCTGAATTTTAGGCATGAAAGTAGGAAGGACTGTACGAACACTTCCGAGGGCCAAGACCTTGAAACTCTCTAGTGTCTTTGTAAAGGGTGTCAGGAACCTAAGTCTATTTAGCACTTGTTAAGAAATTTTTCCAAGATAATGCATAAAAGGTGACCAAATAGGGCTAATTGCTTCTAGCCCTATTTTGGAGGAAATTGCATGGGATCTTGGAGCTCATTTGGGTTTTTTATGTAAAGTGAGTTTGTAGAGGTTGAAATTGGTCCTTTTGACATCCTTGAATGCTTCCTTTCCAATTCGGTGATGTTTGGAATCCATTTGGACCAATTGTACAAATGGAGCAAGAAAGACCAATTTGGGTCTAGAGTAAGGTTTGCAAAGATTTGAGTTCTACTTTGTTGGTGTTCACTAGTTGAAGGAATTAGGATCTTATGATAGGATACCTAAGGAGCCTAGGGTTATTGGAAGAACCCTAGTAGGTCAGTGAGTGACCTAGGAGACCCTAGAAGAGGTCTAGAAGGAGCATGACTAGTGCTACATTAGTTCTTTTCCTTTTGATTGAAGTCTATTCCCAAGAACCACATGTTTAATCGAAGCACTACCTGCTTTTCCTTTTTGATGATAGACCCACGCATTGCTTAAATTTATATCCTCACTACATAATCTACCATGTGGTTACCCTTCGGATGTTTGAGGGTGTTCAATTTTATTTTGAGATTAGTCATCATGCATGTGTGTCATGTGATCTTCTCGCGGGTCTGTAAGAGAATTTAGCATCCACCTTGAAGGAGAGTTCACAACCATCTATCATGGGTCATCTTATGGTTAAAGAACTTGAAGATTCCACATGTCTTTTATCTATGAACTTATTTTCTTTCAACTCTGTCATTCTTCCCATGAAGTTGCTGAGCTAATTAATGTTTAATCTAAACTCAACTGGTAGCTGATTTTAATGATGAACGATCTAGTTCTATTAATAGATCAAGGGCTAGCTGTCAGTTTTTAGAGCCAGCGATGGAGATCTTAGCTTCTCATGATTTTCAGAAATGAAGACATTGAATAGTTTTTGATCTATTTTCTAATTAGGGTTTTTTCAAGCCACCACGTTCTAGCTAATATATATTATCAAATCTTTGTAATTTGAAGACATGAGACTCTAGACTCTTTGTTAACAAAGGATTACTCAAGGAATTTACATTCTTATCTAGAGAGATATTTTTGCAAGCCTTAAAATTGTAATGGGAATCTGAATCAAATATATATAGAAATCATGTTTCTAGCCCTTTGTTCTTTCAAGATTTGTTACTTCATGAATGTTTTTGTGTTTTTTCTTGACTTCAACATATGTATTTCGGTTTTTGCTTGGTAGAATATGCTTTAAGCTTCTCTATTATGTGATTACCATTGTATGGATTCACTTTATGTCTCAAGCTTGAATAGTTATTCATAGACCTGTGACTATTCCTAATTCATATTTGATCTAAAGGGTCATCTTAATATTTCATTTTGTGGAATAGCCTATGCATTTTAAAGTATTACAAAATCTTGGCATATCGCTTTCTTACTATTTTAAGGAACAATTATTCCCCTTTTCCCTCTACAAATGAAGATTCAACTTCTAAAATCCCAGAGGTTTCTTAGTGAAATAGGATAAGGTACCCTATTCATTAAGATTCCCATAGGTTGTTTACCGTAAAATCAATTTTAGGTATCAACACAAACCACATCACCAGATCCTACAATTTAGGAATATGAAAGTATACATAAAGATGAATCATTCACTAGATTCTTAGACTTTTCCATTATAGGAAACAAGAAATAAATATATTTATTCATTCACGGTTACCTCAACCCAGGTTTTCATATATAAAACCCTTCCGTTCATTAGGAAAATGTCTCAAAAAACCACACCCAACCCTTAGATTATGTGTAAAAATCCTATTTATGCATATCCAAGTGGTTTACAATCAGAAACTACCCAAAAAATAACTTACAACCACATTTTGAAAAATTTGTTGCAAAGCTATAAAAGTTTTCATGACAACAATGACAACTTTTTTACAAAGTTTACGACTATGCATATATTTGAAATAGCTCATCGTATCCTCAAAATAACTACACAAAAAAATCTATTTAGGTGGGTAAACCCTAGGAACAACCTTTCTTGACTACAAAAATCTCTCAAACATTCAAGAATGCTCTAGAACAGTGCCTCCCTTATGGTTCACAGAGTGCACAAATTGTCAAAAATTTCCAAGTTGTTCCTCAAATCTCGTGGGGAATATCAATGATCCATTATGTGCTAAGGGATCATGTTGCCTCTTGTAAAAAAATCTTCTCTCACTTTTGGGAGATTCAACCCCATTTTAAATTGGCAACCCAATCTTGGTCATTGTCAAATCTAGCAATGAGCCTTAGTTCAAAGTTTCAACTATGTATCTTTGAAACAACTTGTCTTGGCCACAAACCATATATGCAAAAGATCTATTTGGGTGAGTTAACCCTAGGAACAAACCTTTTTGGTTTCCAACCTTGCTCAAACAATTTTTTCCACTTTGGACCAATGTAACCATTAAGGTGCATAGAGTGAAATAATTATCAATCTTTGTCGGGTCATTTCTCAGAGCTCGTGCAACATATCAAGAATATGTTAGTTGATATAGGATTGTGTTACCACTACTTAAAAAATCCTCACACTTTTTGGAGATTAAACCTCATTTGAGATTGGTGAGCCAATCTCGGTCATTACCAAATCTTGTAATGAGCCTTAGTTGGAAGATACAACTATGTGTATATTGGAAACAATTCATTGTGGCCTCAAAATATCTAGGCCAACAACTCTGGTTAGACAATTAAATGCAAAGAACAACCTCATTCAGCTCCCTAACTCACTCAAACATTCCTGCAAACTCTGGATCAGTGTGACCCTTAATTAAGGTGTACAAAGTGAAAAACATATCAAACATTATCAAGTGATTTTTCATAGTTTTTGCATTGTATAAATGATCCATTAGGTTCTACAAGATCATTTATCTATTTTCCACAAAACCCTCTCTCACTTTTGGGAGATTCAACCCTGTTTGAAATTGGCAACGCAATCTCAGTCGTTGCCAAATCTTGCAATGAGCCTCAGTTGCAAGTTGAAAATGTGTGTATCTTTGAAAAAACATTTTGTGGCCATGAATCATCTATGCCAAAAGCTCCAGTTATTTATATTATAATGATGATAGATGACATTGATGATGATCTTATAAAGTATGGTTTTCATTGATGGAAAACCATTACATAGGTAAGAAAGTTTTGTGTAAGTATATGAATTTATACCGACTGGTACCAGTAATAACCAATCAGTAAAGAGAAGCTAATTCAGAAAGGTAATTGGTGAACATGAGAACAGGTGAAGGAAAATTGGGTTAAGGAAGAAAAGTTTTATATCAATAATTTGGAAGGTGTACAGACAACATGTATACTATGATTTGTGACCGCGCCACTTAGGTGACATTGGTAAAGGCATAAGTGAAGGTACCACCAATTGGTAAGTTCAGTGAATAGGTAAAACCAAAGCTTATTGAACAATTTTGATCAATTGGCTAAATCAGTTATGATGGTGCACCATTCAATGAATCTGGACAACATAAAAAATGCAGTACATTGTTTAAAGAGTTGAATAAGTTAATTCCTAGATATTTGTGCATAGATTTGATTATGAATCCAAGACATATTTTGGCTAATAATATTGAAGGAATATTTCACATTGGAGATTAAAAATATTAAGTTTGTTATGGATGACATGGTAAAATTTTAATGTTTTGATGAGTTAGTTATGATTGATAAATCTATTTTGGAGGGAAATAGAAACCCTAATTAGGTTTACAGTCAAAGGTAAAAGGCTATAAGATGATAGGTTCTAACAGAGTTATGTAATATTTGAAGAACAATTGAAGTGTTGTTGAAAAGTAAGATCTTGGACAATGATTGTAGAACCAATTTCAGAGAAGATTCAGGATCAGGTTCAAAACAAGAACAGAGCATCAAAGGATCTAATTAGCATTCTTGAGTGCATATCATAGGTCAAATTTTATTTTTGTATTCCTAAATAGTTTCAACAAATTAATATCCCTTAATAAGGTAGTCTCTAACAAGACTTCATTATAAATCCCCTAACCGGGTGAACATTGTAATAGTGGGATTAAATTCTTTAACATGTTAGTCTATAATAGGACTTTAGATACTTCTAACAAGGTATCAGTTACTCCGAATAGGGTCAGTCACCTAGAAAGTGACATATTGTAAGCTCCTAATAGAGAACTCTTTTTATAATATAGTGAGAAGATTGTGGGCCTCATCCCCACCATGTTTTTCCCTCTGACCAAGGGTTTCCACGATAAAAATATGAGTATTATGTGTGTGGATGTGTTTTCATTTCATTCATTGCACTTTTACTTTAAAGTTACAGTTATATGTTTCATAGTTTGGAAGTTTCTTTTGCTGCTGCTTAAAGGTGTAAGTAAAATTCTAAAAATTTTGTTAATCCTAATTCACCCCACCTCTCAGTACCTATTATTTCCAACACCAGTTAGGTGGGTAAACCTAAGGAACAACCCTTTTTGCCTTCCCAACTCACTTGAATGTTCCTGGCCACATTGGACCGGTGCAACCCTTAAGGTGTGTAGAGTGCAAAAATGGTAAATATTTGTTGTGCCATTCTTATAGCTCATGGAATGTATAAAAAATATGTCACATGATATATTATTTTTATATCTCTTCCCATAGAAATATCTCTCACTTTCTAGACATTTGACCCCATTTAAAATTAACGACCCAATCTTGGTCATTGTAAAATCTTGCAATGTTCCTGAGTTGAAAGTTACAAAATTATGTATCTTTTAAATGGCCTCAAAAATTATATGAAAATAAATCTAGTTGGGATATAAAACCCTAGGAAAAATCTTGTTCAACTCCCTAACTCGCTCGAACGTTTTGAACCACTCTGGATAGGTGCAACTCTTAAGGTGCACAAAGTGCAAAAATTGTCAAAATTTTCTAGGCCATTTATCAAATCTTATGTGATATATCAATGATCCATTACGTTATATATTATTTAATTTATTCTACACACAAAATCCTCTCTCACTTTCTATATATTCGAGCTCATTTCAAATTGGCGACCCAGTCTTAGTTGTTGACAAATCTTGCAATGAGCCTCAATTGAAACTTTAGACTGTACGTATCTTTGAAATAGCTCATCATGGACACAAATTTTTTGTACCAAAAAATATATTTGGGTAGGTAAACCCCATTAACAACCTCATTTGGCTCCTCTACTTACTTGAATGTTCCAGACCACTTCGGACTGATGCAACCCTTAAGGTGCATAGAGAGGAAAAAATGTCAAAATAATTTGCACTATTTTTCGGAGCTCATGCAATGTTTCAATGATCTATTAGGTGATAAAAGATCTTCTTTCTTCTACACACAAAATCCTCTCTCACCTTTTGGTAAATTCGATCCCGTTTGAAATTGGTCACCCAATCTGAATCATTGTTAAATCCTATAATGTGCCTTAGTTAAAAGTTACAATTATGTGTATCTTTTAAATGGCTCATCATGGAAATGAACCATCTACACTAAAAAATATGGTTGGGAGGTTAAACCCCAAGAAAAACCATGTTAAACTCCTCAACTCACTTAAACATTCTATACCACTACGAACTAGTGTGACCCTTAAGGTGCATAGAGTGCAAAAATTGTCAATATTGTTGGGTCATCTCACAGAGCTCGTGCTACATATAAATTATCCATTAGGTGATACATGATCTTGTTTCCACTACCCACAAAATAATCTCACTTTTCGGAGATTCAACCCGGTTTGAAATTCATAACCCAACCTCAGTCATTACCAAATCTTGCAATGTACCTCAGTTGAAAGTTGCAACATTGTGTATCTTTCAAATGGTTCATCATGGCCTTGAATAGTCTATTACAATATCTCTCATTGGGCAATTAAACCACAAAAACAACCTCATTTGGCTCTCGATTTTTCTTGAACATTCCAGACTGCTGAGACCGGTGTAATCCTTAAAGTGTAAAAATTTTCAAAATTTGTCGAGCCATTTCTCAAGCTCGTACATGACATCAAAAATAATTAAATTTTACAAGATCATGTTACCATTTCCCATAAAAACCTCTCTGACTTTCTATATATTCAACCTCGTTTAAAATTGGTGACCCAATCTCGATCATTGACAAATCTTGTAATCAGCTTGAGTCGAAAGTTGTAAAGTTATGTGTATCTTTGAAATAGATCACTATAGACATAAACCATGTGCACCAATAGCTCTGTTTGGGTGTTTAAAACCCAAGAACAACCTTTTTCAACTCCCCAACTCGCACAAACATTCCAGACCAGTGTGACCCTTAAGGTGCAGAGAGTGCACAAATTGTCAAATATTGTCTAGTCATTTTTTGGAGCTCATGCAACATATCAATTATTTTTTAGGTGATACAATATTTCTCAGCCACTTTCCACAAAATCCTCTCTCACTTTTGGGAGATTTGACCTCGTTAGAAATTGATGACCCAATCTCGGTCATTGCCAGATCTTGCAATGTGACTTAGTTGTAAGTTGCAACTGTGTGTCTCTTTGAAATATCTCATTATGGTAATGAACCATCTATGCCAATATTTCTAGTTGAATGTTTAAACCTAAGGAATAACCTCTTTCAGCTTCACAACTCACTCGAATGTTCTGGACCACTCTGAACCAGTACAACCCTTAAGGTTCATAGAGTGCAAAAATTTTCTTTGCTGGGAAATTTATAAGAGCTTGTGCAATGTATCAATGATCTATGTATTTTCATAAAAAAAAAATTCAATATTGACAAAATATTCTCTTACTTTTTTGAGATTCTTCCCCATTTGAAATTGGTGACCCAGTCTCAATCGTTGTAAAATCCTACAATGTGCCTCACTTGAAAGTTGCAACATTGTGTATCTTTGAAAAAAAATAATAATGAATTAAACCCATTTGTGTCAACAAATCTAGTTGGGAAAGTAAACCCCATGAAAAATCTCTTTCAGCTCCCCAACTCGCTTGAACGTTCCAGACCACTTCAAACCAATGTGACCCTTAAGGTGCATAGAGTGCAAAAAATGCAAAACTTTGTCAAGCTATTTCTCAGAGATCATGTAATGTATCAATGATCCATTAAATTCTATGGGATCATGTTTTCACTTCTCATAAAATACTCTCTCACATTTTGGTGATTTGTCCATGTTTGAAACTGGTGACCCCATCTTGGTCGTTGCCAAATATTGCAATGTGCCTTAGTTGAAAGTTGAAAATGTTCATATCTTTTAAATAGCTCATTGTTTCTATGAATTGTGCATTTCAAAAAATTTGGTTGGGAAATTTAATTGCAAGAAGAACTTCGTTCGACCCTCCAACTTGCTCGAACATTCCAAACTACTCTCAACTAGTACAACTTTTAAGGTGCACAAAGTAAAAAAAAATTTAACCTTTGTCAGGTCATTTCTTAGATATCATGCAACATATAAATGATCCTTAAATACCTACAATATTTGTTTTCTTCTACCGACAAAATTATATCTTACTTTCTAGAGATTTGACCCCATTCAAAATTGGCAAGCTAATCTTGGTCGGTGCAAAATCTGGCAATGTGCCTCAGTTGAAATTTGCAAAATTGCATATCTTTGAAATGGCTTGTCATGGTCTCTAACTATCTAATCCAAAACCTTTGATTGGGAAAGTAAAATCTAGGAACAACCTTGTTCATCTTTGCAACTCGCTTAAACATCTTGGACCACACCATACCTGTGAACCCCTTAAGATACATAGAGTAACAATTTTTATCAAACATTGATAGAGCATTTCTTGGAGCTCGTATAATTTATTAATGATTCATCTGATGGTACATGATCATGCTACAAACACCAGAAAATTGTCTCCCACTTTCATTATATGTGACACCATTCAAAAGTGGTGACTACATCTCAATTCTTGCACAATCTTGCTCAGTTGAAAGTTGCAAAATTGTGTTTCTTTGAAAAAACTCAGTGTGGCCTCTAACCTCTATGAAAAAAACTATTTTTAGGTGAGTAAATTATAGGAATAACCTCATTCATGTTTTCAACTCTCTCAAATGGTCCAAACCTTACTGTATCGGTGCATCCCTTAAGGTTCATAGAGTACATAAATTATCAAACTTTGACAAAGCATTTTTTAGAGATCGTGTAACATATCACCAATTTTTATAATGCTATGGGGTCATGTTACCAATGCCCACACAATTATCTCACTTTTGTGAGATTCCACCCCATTCAAAAGTGGAAACCACATCTTGTTTCTTGTCAAATTTTGTAATGTCACTTAGTTGAAAGTTGAAACACTATGTATCTTTCTAATGGATCATCATGGCCTCAAAATGTCTAGGCCAATACCTCTAGTTGGGTGAATAAATGTCAAGAACAACCTTGATGGGCTTCAAAACTTGATCAAAAATTCCAGACCACACTAAATAGGTGCATCTCTTAAGGTGCATAGAGTGAAAAAATTGTGAATCTTTAATAGAGCATTTCTCAAAGCTCGTACAACTTATCAACGATCCAACTAATGCTATGAGATTTTTTTATTAACACGCACAAAATCCTTGCTCAATTTCACAATATTTGACTCTATTCAAAAGTGGTGACCACATCTTGTTTTTGGTTAAATCTTACAATGTATCTCAGTTGAAAGTTGCAACATTTATTATCTTTCAAATGGATTTTTGTGGCCTCAAACCATTTGTCCAAACACCTCTAATTGGGAGAGTAATGTCTAGGAACAACCTCGTTGCACTTTGCAACTCATTTGAATGTTCTAGACCATACCATCCTTTAAGGTTCATCTTGCGTATTTTTCCCCTCTAAGTCAAAATAATCCACCTAGGTCCTAGGTTGTTTAAAGCCTTGTGTTTTAAAGGTTAATTTTATGCCCTTAATGATTCAAAAGTTCATTAAATTTATTCATCAAAAGGCCATTCTCTTTAGTAGTTTAGATGTTAAAAGGGGAGCCTTTTTATAAGAAACACTTAACAGAACTTTTCACCAAACTTCAATCTTCCTTGTAGGTGATAACATTTGACAAAATTTGACAACTTTTACAAGATTTTGCAACTTTGGCAAATTGACAACTTTTACAAGATTTTGCAACTTTTTCAATTTTGAAGCCAAATGACCCTTATTAAATTATAAATGGTTTATTATGACCTTATAGGATCAAATAAGACTAAAACACCCTAAACTCAACACTAGACCTTCATTTTCAATCATGGACCAAGATGGACTAACATGACACCCCTGCACCACCTTGACTCATCAAAGGCATGTTAAAAATAATCAATTCTTCAATGAATAATACGAAACTAGATCAACCACAAGATTGTCCAACCATTTTATTAACAACCAATGAACTATAGAGCCAACAAAGAATAGTATATAATATTATATAATCATATATTGATGTCCACCATCACCTAATGCATAAATTATTTGAGCTAAAAGTAGTAGAACTAGTTGTATCAAATGAGACATAGATGTTGAATAAAGCATGAATCATACAATTAAAATATACATAAAAACATGCAAGCATGAATATAAGGCATGGGAAATCTACAATGCATAATACATCCACATAAATATGAAATAGTATACATCAATATACATGAGAAATGAACTATAAATACTCTTAGGTCATGAAGCCATATGTGTGTGTGTGTGTGTGTGTGTGTGTGTGTGTGTGTGTGTGTGTGTGTGTGTGTGTTAGAATGATTCAGACTAACTAAGAGGGGGGTGAATCAGTTATCCTCAGGTCTAGATGTACCAATTGAACTTTTAAACACTTTAACCAACAAAGATCTAATCAACAATCCACTCGGTCTCTATAACATATAATCAATAACATAAAATTGCAGTCCATTGTCCTAAAGTAATCAACTTGCAGAGTATAAAAATGTTAACATTAAACACATCAAATAGAATTCACATAAGTATGACACCAGGATTTAACATGGAAACGCAATATGGGAAAAACCACCACTAACATGCTACCAATATTTCACTCTTCTGAAGCAATCCCTATGAGGATCCAACCCTATTAAAGGTTATAATACACACTGTTAGGTGTGACCCTATTAAAGGATTTAATCACCCTATTAAAATTGATCCTTGTTAGAGGACTTAGATCATTCCATTAGAATGTCACCTTGATTAAAGGATTTACAATATGACTATTATGTCAACCTTGATTAAAGTATTTTTACTGATACAATGGTTAGAAAGTAACAGTAGTTTGATCTGAAACATACAACTCACTTTGAAAATATAGATCCAGTTTCACTCAAATGTTAATTCACTAACTAGCCTCTATTATCATCTCAATCTCTTAGATCTACTTGGAAATCCGTCAAGAAATCACCACTTCACAGGTCTATACTACTCTTCTCAACCTTCTTTCACTTCTACTTAGATTTTCCAATCAACCGGAGCAACCTCTCTACACATAACCTGCAATTAGGTTAATCTTATACCTCTTTGATTAGGTAGCTCAATTGTTTTCCACTTAATCATCACCGTAGATCTTAGGGTTTGTTCAGATCCAACAAATCCTTCCAACATTATTCTACTTTGTAGATATATCTCAAAATTCCTTCTTGAATCCATACATAATAATGGTTAAACATATATTAAATTCTCATTAAATTCTCCAGGACGTTCATCCTTATCATAAATACACTTTACAAATCCCAAGAATTCAACTATGTTGGCTAGCATCCCAAATCTTTCTCAAACTGTAAAACACTGACACTCTGTCATCACTGTGTTCTTTGGCTTGGTCATCACTAGACAACTTGGTAAATACTGATGCTCATTCAATACTATATTTTCTTGGCATGTACTAGCACTCAGTCGACACTCACATCACTCGGCATAAACTACTTAAACTTAAGTTACTTAATTTTGTTCTCTTTTTCTCTGTAAAGACTAAGGTTTTAGTCTTCCATACTTCACTTGGTCTTAAAGATAAACAACCCATTACCTTTTCAATTTTCCAACTCATCAAGTACCCATTGTAGTTTCGCATAACTCCATCATTTCACTATGTCTTCTTATTACATTCTCTTTTCAAATCTTCTTCATCAATCAGTTGATGTGGAACTTTACTAGATAGAAATTATCTTACCAGTTAAGGTTTGACACCAATGACAATATAAAAATTATTTCAATTATGGATTCCAACAACCTCTCTCTTTGGAATTGATGGGAAACACCACATGCAAACAAAATATGCAAAGTTACCAAACAACCCAAAAAGTATGTTCTATTAACAAATTTTCATTAATTTCCTTATCTTCATTCTGATTCTCTTCCAATATAAATATCAGCTCCCTCTTGGAAATATTTCTCTCTTTTTCTTATCTCCCTCATATTCTTATCTGTGTAACTTAATATCTCCCTCTCTGTCTTCTCCATAATATCTCCCTCAATGTCTTTTCCCCCTCTTTGAAAAAAATGCCAAAATCATTCATCTTCACCATGTAGATATCTCTGTGTCAGGTTTCTAAACTAAATGCTTCCTTTGTCATCTTTCTTATGACTGATCAACATATTGTGCGATACTCTTAACAGCTTTAGGAAACTCCTAAAGTGTGACCTCCTTTGCATCAATTTGTAAGATATTTTGGGTAATACCAATTGTTAGATATTCTAGGTAATACATCTGATGCAATCACTCCATTTGATCATAGTTAGCCTCAGCTAGGGGATTCACCCCTAATTTACCTCTCAAATACTCATGTGCATCCTTAGGTAATGATTTAGTAAATATATCTACTAGTTGTTCCTTTTTATTCACATATTCCAATCGCACTTCTTTGTCTTGAACTAGCTCTCTCAAGTAATGATACTTGATATAAATATTATTGGTCTTAGTGTGCATCACAATATTCTTCGATATATTGATAGCACTTGTGTTATCATAGAAAATAACAATTGGCTCAGTGATTTCTTCCTTCATACCTTTCAAAAATTGCTTGATCCACACTATGTTTGAACAATTAACTGTTGCTACAACATATTCATCTTCTTTTGTAGATTAAGAAATGCAGTTATATTTCTTGCTTGTCTAAGAGACTAATCTCTTTCCTAGAAAGAATGCACCACCACTTGTACTCTTTCTGTCATTGATATTGCCTTGCCAATCTACATTAGTATAAAATTTCAGTTCAAAATTCTCAATCTTCTTATAATGTAGTCCATAATAATCTATTCCTTTCAGATATCTCAGTATCCTTTACACTGCCATCATGTGAATATCTTTCGGATTTGTAGAAAATCTTGCAACAATCGAAACTACTAATGCAATATCTAGTCTACTATGGACAACATATTGTAGCTTCCCAATCATTGACCTATATGAGGTTTGATTTACTTATGTGGTATCATCAGTCTTTGATAGCTTCTATCCAGTAGCCATGGGTGTACTTATTGGTCTTGAGTCCTCCATGCCAAAGGTTTACATTATCTCCTTGATATATTTAGATTGATTAATCTAGATACCCTTCTTCATCTGATATTGATGAAGGGGACTCCCCTTAATACCACAAGTACACGACAGAAACAAAGTGAAACAACAGAAATTTGCCAGAACAGAAAATTGGCTTCTTATTGGCTCCACAAATGTGGAATTACAAACTTCAGAATTACAATATCAAAATCCACATGGGCATCCCTTGCAATAATCTGTAGGACAAAGCCTCAAATAACCACCCAGAACTGCCCTAGAAAACACCACGGGCCTTCCTTAAATAGGCAATTTTCCATCACCCGAGAAGGTTCCAGAAATCTAGCCATTAAGGCCAACTACCCTTAGCATTTAATTATTTTTCACTTTTATTACAAAAGGGTCGGCTTTAAATATTTACAAAACATGAGATTAGGTAGCCCAACTTCCGGAAGCCATAACTTTTGAACCGTAGCTCCGATTGGCTAATATAACCACTTTTCAGAAAGGGGAGATCGCAATCTATAGTGCTTGACTGGCGAAGTGCCAGTTAGCTAGGGGTTCGACCTTGATCTGGAGCCTCTAAGGTCCTAAAAATTGAGCTCAAAGGTTTTGCACCCTAAAATCTCAACAGTAAATCCTTAATAACTTCGCCAATACAGATGATCTGGCAATGAAATT
>MU225542.1:27899-68290 GCA_018584345.1 Thuja plicata
ATCCAAAGGGTCTCCTATTCAAATTGCTTTGCATGATAAGGAGCACCAAGAGGAACATCAAGAAGAAGAAGAACAAAAAGAAGAACAAAGAGAAGAACAACATGAAGAAGAAGAAGCAGGTGAGGAGACTACTTCAGCTAAAGAGCCACCAAAGAAGAAATAGAAAATAGAGCACAAAATGGTGCAGGACAGAAAAGGCATGGCTAAAGCCATGATTTCAGAACATGGCAAATATTTCAGGAAATTGAGAAGGCAATTGCAAAAGGAGCCAAAGGCTAAGGGCCAAGGGGATAATCAAATGGTTTTATTTGAAAAAGATGATGAAAGGGTCATGATGGAAAATGAATTCATGAAGGATGATGAGTTCATAAAGTCTCAAGAGTTCAAATCTTTTTTGATCAAGTTGAAACAGAAAATCTTGAGACAAGAAATAGCAACAGAGGAGGAGAATACAGATAAGAATGAACAAATTGTGCAAACACTTTAGGATTATGACCCTGAAACTGAACAAATCACTGTGGAACAAGCCAGACTGCTGGTACAGAACAGTGGTGTGATGCTGATGCCTAGTTGGGACTTGCAGTCCACATTTGTTATTGATCAGATTAGGAGGCAGGAAGATCCATTGCTTAAGACAGAATTTGAAATGGATGATGCCTTAAAAGGATCAGGTTTTGACCCAAAATCCAAAACCCTAGCAATATGGTTATTAGCTCCGGCCACACAGAAACCCTTGGTCATGACCATCAGGGAGGAAAAAAGAGCTGACTGAATGATATGGAACCTGAAAAATACTTCAGATACTGAGATAGCTCAGTTAATGACACAGGTTTCATTTATGAACTTGGAAAAAGTAGATGACCTGTCAAAGAGGTATGAGACAACTTTTAGCTGAATGATGGCATTGGCTAAGAAACATGAGGAAGTGGTGGTCAAGAACCACACGCTTGAAGAAGAAATTGCCAAATTAAAAGAAGAATTGGAAGAAAGCAAAAAGGAAAAGACTCCAATTGTTGAAGAGGCAGCCAATATTGTGGCAGATGTTATCAAAGATGCTAAGGAAGACTCTTCTTTGGTAGAGACATATTCAAAGGGTATATCACAGGAATAGGGCATGAATGCTATGTTTGTCATGTTGCTCATACTGCAGCACAGGATTGAAGTTCTGAAGAAAAATATTGGTGTAGTATATACATTGTATGGATCCCTGCAAGAGGCCTCAAAGATAGCTATAGAAGCTATGGTTTTCCTGGAGCCTGCCTTCAAACTCTGGTCAGCAAAGGAAAGAGTTTTAGATAAACTCAAAATAGCTATGCTATACAGTGATGATTTCCCGGACAAAGTATCAGATACCATTGATATGGTAAATAATTTGAATGATACTTTTGCCTTCTTTAATGGAAAATCTGATTTAATAAACAGTAAGTTGCAACTATTTGGTGATCAATGTCCACCATTGATCCCAAAGATTTATGAGAAAATAGGGGAGCTGAAAGCACAATCAGATTGGGAATCTGGTTTTGATTCTATATTGGGAAATCAAGACATAAAGCTACATCTGGAAAAGGACACAAATGCAGAATACTGCAACGAACTGATCGATGGCTTTTGAAAAGTTGAAAGGGACATGGCTAAATTTGTGTCTGAGGCCAGAACTGCCATGGATGTCAGGTGGGTGGAAGTTGTTGCCAGGCTAGAAGAAGAGAAAAATTTTGATTGGCCCACCGTCAAAGAAGTGAATAGATGGGAGGCGAAGCTTAAAGGATGAAATCAAATATGGTTAAGCCACAAAAGAAAAATCTTGTTAGGCTTTGCAAATAAGCTGCCACCCGTGTTCGGTTGAAAAATCTTGTTTCTAGTTCGTTGCAAAGTTGTTGCAAGAAGTTTTGCAAACTTTCCCAGTATGCCGGTAGCTTGTTGCATCCTTATGCTATAAAATGATTCCAAGACTACTGGGATAAGGATGGTCATTTTTATGTTTGAAAAGAAAACTAAGTCAATTGTAAATTTTGGTTTTGAGAACCAATATATCAGGTCTTTTTGGAGAAATCTCTGTTGAATGTAGTAACTGATGATAACTTTTGAATAAAATCCAGTTCACAGTTTCTAAAGCATTTAATGGATTTTTCGTCTTCATTTTAGCACTCTGTATTTTATCTAAATTGAATTTTCTAGGAATATTTTCAGTTTATATATCTGTCAGGCAGATTATGAAATACTTCTAGGGTTCTCTCAAGGAGAGAATATAAAAATACCTTAGAGATATTTCAATAAAGTTTAGGGTAGCAAATGAATTTGATGGATTAATTTGGCTAAGTGCACTGAGGTAGATATATAAGGTATATCTATGTTTGTGTCAGATCCTATAATTGCATTAACTTTTGTCCTTAACTATGCTAGTTAAAACTATTCATAGATGACTCCATGCCCTAAGATTGAGCACTGGTCTATTTTTCGTTCAGTCAAATGACTATCATCATTAAAACCAAATCTTTATTTTCAGTCTGGTCTATTTTAATAAAAGTTACAGTGACCAGTCCCTGTAATTCTATCAGTAACAAACTAGAATAATTTAGTGATTTCATTATTCTAAGTTTTCAAGGGTAATCCCGCCTGAGTTTGTGGAGCTCAAAGTGTAGGAGGTTTCAAAACCTTCTTTCTGTTTTTCTACTCTATGCTTGGTCAGTATCAGGGATAAATAAAGTGAACCCTCTGAGGAAATATTTTCATATCAGCAAGAAAAGGAAACAACATGTCCCACATTTCTTTTGCAGTAGTACAGTCTTTTATGTCTTCAAATTTAAGATAACTTAGGGATGATGCAAACTCCAACATTTCTTGATTGTGTTCTTGATTTTCCTTCATCTATTAAGCTATCAATGGTGTAGGCACATTTATGTAGTCATGTTCCACATAGTATTTTTTTGCTTCTCCAATTCTAGCTAGGTGTAGCTTCATCAAACTTTTCCATGTAGGGAAGTTCTCCTTGTTCAACCTTGGTACCTCATTTTTATATATCTCGATCTTTAGCTTTAAGTACCTTCAAAATTTTCCTTATAAGCACCACAATGCTCTGATACCAATTGTTATAATAATTCAAAATAACTGAGAGGGGGGGTGAATAAGTTATCCTCAGGTCCAAATGTACCAATTGAACTTTTAAACACTTTAACCAACTCAGATCTAATCAACAATCCACTCAGTCTCTATAACATATGATCAATAACATAAACTTGCAGTCCACTGTCCTAAAGTAATCAACATGTAGAGTATAAAACTCTTAATAGTAAACACATCAAATAACATTGACACAAGTATGGAACCATGATTTAACATGGAAACCCAATATGGGAAAATCACTAGTAACATGCTATCAATCTTTCACTCTTCTAAAGTGAGCTCTATGAGGAGATAAATCTATTAAAGGTTACAATACACACTATTAGGTGTCACCCTGTTAAAGGATTTAATCACCCTGTTAAAAGTGAGCCTTGTTTGAGGACTTATATCATTCCATTAGAATATCGCCTTGATTAAAGTATTTACAATATGACTGTTAGGTCAACCTTGATTAAAGGATTTTGACTGATACAATGGTCAGAAAGTAATAGTAGTTTGATATGAAACATACAAATCACTTTGCAAATACAAATCCACTTTAGCTCAAATACTAATTCCATGAATGGCCTCCTTTATCATCTCCATCTCTCAGATCTACTTAGAAATCCAATAATAAATCACCACTTCAGAGTTTTATACTACTCTTCTTAGCCTTCTCTACCTTCTTCTTAGATTTTCCAATCAACTTAATCAACCTCTCTACACATAAGATGCAATTAGGTTAATCTTATACCTCTCTAATTAGGTAGATTTATCTTTTTCCACTTAATCATCATGGTAGATATTAGGATTTGGTTAGATCCAAGGAATCCTTCCAACATTTCATTTTCCTTCTACTTTATAGATATATCTCAAAACTCCTTCTTGAATCCATACATAGTAATGGTTAAACATATATTAAATGCTCATTAAATGGTCCATGACATTCATCCTTATCTTAAATACACTTTACATATCCCAAGAATTCAATTATGTTGGCTGGGATCTCAAATCTTTCTCAAGCTGTAAAATACTGACACTTGATCATCACTGTGTTCTTCGACTCAGTCATCATTAGATAACTTGGTAAATATTGATGCTCAGTCGACACTATATTTTCTTAGCATGTACTAGCACTTGTTTGACACTCACATCACTCAGCATAAACTACTTAAACTTAAGTTCCTTAATCTTCTACTCTTTTTCTCGGTTAAGACTAAGCTTTTAGTCTTCCATACTTCACTTGGTTTAAAGATAAAAAACCCATTACCTTGTCAATTTTTCAAGCCATCAAGTACACATTGTAGTTTCTCATAACTCCATCATTTCACTAGGTCTTCTTTTTATATCCTCTTTTCAAATCTTCTTCATCAATCAATTGATATGGCACTTTATTAGATAACAATTGTCTTACCAGTTAAGGTTTGACATTAATCAAAATATGACAATTGTTTCAATTATAGCTTCCAACTATATATATATATATATATATATATATATATATATATATATATATATATATATATATCATACGTGCNATATATATATATATATATATATATATATATATATATATATATATATATATATATATATCATACGTGCAATATATCCAATATAGTTAAATAGGCTTCCTGAAAGCCAAATGGATGTAGAATGTTTCATATACAAAATATAAAATATGTCGTTTAATTCCATATAGGAATACAATATATGTCACTAATCTAGTCATTCCCTGCGAGGGGAAGAAAAAAATCCTGAGATGCATTCGAATATCAGGTGGATGGAGATGTATTGGATGTTGGTGTCTTCCAAGTGTGTTCACTCGTCGTCCTCTCTAGACTTTTCTGGAACTCAAACTAATAAAATCATAATTATAAACATCAATAACTAATATGCATTGAAATTGAATTATAGGATGACATACAATAGAGTATTCTCTTACTACTAACAAATATTCAGTGTGTTCATCCACAGGAGGGACCCACTCACAATCTAGAGTTATATGCCCCTACAATGAAAATCAAAATAATAATTAAAATCATACATAAATATCATTAAATATTTCAATATAAATCATTGAAATAACAATTAAAATTAAGTAATCTCTTTTGTACCTTGGTCAATTATCTTGAACTTGTGATAGATGCAATAATACCACAATCCAAAGGGTCACAAACAATAGGAGGAGTAATCGATGTCAATATCTAAAAATGAAACAGCAACAATATTATGTAGTTATCAAGAATACCTATATTTTTTAACAACACCACTAATGAATAAATGACACCTTCATGAAAGTACCATGACATCCTTCACTATGTGGTGTCAATTTCGAGGTTCCAACAATAAACTAATGCACATGCACATTGAGTTATGATAAAACCATTCATATAATTATGTACTACTCATATGTAATAATTATAATGCATAATTATATATATACCTATGGACTCAATGATGTTCTGACAAAGGGGGGTGAAGGAAAATTACCATTGCAATGAACACTTTGACTTTGGATTTTGATCATAATTATTCTAAGTTAATTTAGTTATTCATGCATTTATTAATTAAATATAATCAAGTAAATTAAATGAACATGCAAATAAAGATACCTCCATTAAAGTGCCATGACGTCCTTCATTATGTGGTATGAATTTCAAGGGTCCAATAGTAAACTAATGCAAATGCACATTGAGTTATATGAGACAACCATTCATATAATTACATGCTACTCACATGTAATAATTATAGTACTTTATTAGATACATACCTGTGGGCTCAATGATGTTGTGAAAAAGGGGATTGGGGAACACAGTTGGAGACAGCATTCCTAGCATATTTAGTGAGATGATTTCTTTGGTTGGGATACTATGTTGAAGATCTGATGTTGCGATCATACAATTATCTTCTTGGATGTCTTTACTTGATATTGTTCAAGTGGAAGAGGTTCACATGATGTTTTGAGTGAGTTATGATGGATTTATATAAGACTATTATTTTGGTTGTTCATTCTGTGACAGTGTTTCAATATTTGGATTGGTGTGGATTAGTTATGCAATATTCTTGGTTGCTAACCTGGTGGTGAGTTCAGGACATGGATGTGTATCCTCAGCTTCAGTGGTTCATGATTTGGATGCTGGAAATCTAATTTTATTTATGACAGTGCTTGTTGATTAGTGTTCCTAATGAACAAAATAGAGAAGTGAATGGATTTTATGGTAAGTATGTTCCTGTTGATGTCTTGGTATTTCACGTTTCTTGTTAGTTCTTATTGATTGTGTCATATTGGTTTTGTTGGATCGCATTGGATTATCTAATCAAATTTGGTGAATTTAATGTTGCATTTTGATGTTCTTATGATTTCTTGTTTGACTTGGTGATGTAGCATGTTGTCAAGGGTATTGGCATGATCTACAGATCTTGAGCATGTTCAATATGTTGTTATGGATCATTTTTATGTCTTAGCTGACATTCAACAGATCACATTAAGTATTAAGGTGTAATGTATTAATGTTTTGCAATTAGGTCCCTAGCCAACCTAGTTGAGATAAATTTATGTAATGTGTATATATATGTAATCATTTTGTAATTGTGAATGTGTGAGCGAGAATGTGGAGATAATGTATGATGCTAAAGAGAAGAGGTATGAGTGGAATCTACAATTGAGGAAGAGATTTATTGTACTTCATTGGAACTGATTCAAGGCATATCAGAGATTCTTTTGATCAATTCATGATATTGGATAGTATGTCCTCTATGATTTGAGATCAATGATTTTTGTAAGATAATGAGCCTTCCTTGGGATTGAGATCCTTTTTGTATTTGAGTAGTGATCTCTAGGTAGTGTTCTTAAATGCATGTGCATTCCTCATTTGTAATACTTCTAATAGGGTATAGTACCTTTTAATGAGTGTATTCTGGGTTCCTTCCCCGCCGTTTTGTTTTCCAAACACGATTTCCATGTCAAAAATCTTGGTGTTATGTGTTGGTTACTATGTGTTGATCTTTCTTTCATGTTTATCATTGTGATTTGAGATTAAATTTTATAATTTGGTAATAGTTTGTTGATATTGGGACACAAAAAACTCACCCCCCCTCTCAGATGTGTGTGTGCTCCTCAATTTTGATCAAAATCATTAGATACTAATGTGGTTATTCATTCATTTATAAATTAAATGAACTTGAAAATATTTACCTTTATATCAATGCCAAATGTTGCATTGAGAAATTTATCAGTCATCAATCCATCATCAGTTGTCTTTCTACAAACATCACCATTGTATGTGCATAGGGCTCCACATGACTAATAAAAATATTCCCTCAAAGACTCACCTGTCTCACTTTAGGCTAAAGGACTGGCACATTATATGAGAGTCTAAGTGAGTGCACCAATCATACGTAGTGTGTCCAACTCAACATTTTCCTTTAGAATGTAAAGAATACTAACGTGCTCAACATGTGGTTTGGAAGTGGGCCATCAAACTATGTTAGTTTCATGTTGTCCCCTTGGTCTATCATTTAATGACCCTCCACCTCTACCCTGACATTCTAAAAAATCAAAATAATTTGGGACCACGTTGAGGACAAAATCACCATAGAGTTTCCTCAAAAAATACAATGGAACCTCATGATTATTACAAGGAGGGCTATCAAAAACCATCCACCATCTATCACAAAATTTATTTTTTATTCCTTCATGATGGCACCAATGGATTAGATACCTCCTACAACCAGGTTCAAGAGTTTGATTTGTTCTAGGATCTCTAAAGAACTTGTAAATGTCCTCTTTGTTTATTTTTTTCTATTTTGATTCCTAATATGATAATTTTGTTGTACAACTAGTTTATAAAGGTTACAACCTACAATTCAAGGATGGAATGTGAAAGATCATTAGAAGCTTAGGAATTGATATTTTTGTATAGGAAGATAAATTAAAGGTAATGTATTTCATTCAAACAATTCTTAGAGTAGATGCTTGATTGCTAAGATTGATGACAGTTGGTCGTGGCATAAGAAATTTTGTCATGTGAACTTTGATAACATTGTGAAGATAAGTTCTACAATAGTTGTTAGAGATCTTCCTAAATTGTTGAATCCTATTAATGCGGGGTGAACCCATAATAATGGGTTACACTTTTTTTCCTGAACTGACATTGAACACTACATTTTGAAAAAAACTTTCAGATTTGTATGCATATTTCCATGAAACTGTTTGAAATCAGAAGATGAAGTAAACTTGAGTCTTTTCTAAAATAGATATCAATGTTCTTCTTTTTAATTTAGTTTTGTAACATCCATATGGAGGGAATGCAATTGGTTTTATGACATTATCATGATTATTTCATATTTTATGAACATTTGAAGTTGAGTAAACCGTAATTTTGACTACATAGCTTATAACTTGTTGTGTATTTATCGAAATTAAATTTTGTTTTTGATAGAAAGTAGACTCGAAGATGGAGGGCACCCTTATTTTTCTAAAAAAAAAATTCTCTTTTCTACTATTTTTCATTGAACATCAAACTTGGAGGTTTATATTTGATAAAAAACCTACATTCAATGCACGTAAAAAAACATAGGGCTAATTAATTCAAAAATTGTCAAATCTATATTTGTTAGAAATCTCATTCAGAGTACTTGTGTGATACAAAATGATGTCTCCTTATTCTTCCATTTGATCCCTATGCTTGAGCACCAAAGCCATGAAAACTACAGACTTGTGTCAACCTCTGTAAATGGCCTCTAATCAGAGACTTTTGATAGAAAGTAGTTTCAATCAAAACTAATTTCTATCGAAAGTAGTTGACTAGAATTGCCCTTAATCAAGGATTTTTGATAGAAAGTACTTTCTATCGAAATTACTTTCTAAATCCACCTGATTTGCAAATTTAAGGAGGAATTTATTCCTCCACAAAACTATAACCCACTATTGTGGGTTCACCCTGCGATGTTTAAGGAATGTTAGTTGGGTAAATTGTCTAAGTCTGCTCTTAATAGAGATAATTATGTCCAACAAGAACAAGAAGCTATTATGTGGAAAAGTGTTTCATTGTCTTCATTGATGATTATTCTAGAATGATGGGGTTACATTTTTGAAAGATAAATTTGAAGCCTTTGACAAATTTAAGATTTTCAAAGCTATGGTTGAGACTAAAACATGATTGAGGTTGAAATGTCCAAGATCATACAGAGGTGGTGAGTTTACTTCTACTGAGTTTTGAATTTTTTTTGAAGAGCATGGAATAAAGAGACACATGCATACTCCAGGTGAACCACATAATAGAAATACATTGTAGAGAGAAGAAACAAAACTATTCTAGACACTGCTAGAAGGATGATGATTGAAGGAGATATTTCATAGATCTATTGGAGAGAAGTTGTTAGAATTGTAGTATGCACTTTGAACTAAGTGTAAATTAAGAAAGGAATTGGTAAGACACCTTATGAAATTTGGTATGGTCATGTTCCTATGTAATGAAATACTTAAAAAAAATTGTAAGTAAATGTTATATCAGAAGAGATGAAGACCTGGGGAAATTGATCGTAGATGTGATGAGGGAATATATCTCAGATATTATACAAAAATAAAAGCATATAAATGTTATAACCAGAGGTTGAAGAAAGTAATTGAAAATGCAAATGTTAGAGTGGATGAAATTTTTAGAAATAGGTCAGATCTTATAGATATGAATTAGATGATGAAGAAGAAAGTCAGACAGTGCAAACTCAAAATCATAATCATAATGGATAGGTAGAAAAGAATGAAGACGAAGTGCAAACAAAAGATTCTACTACAAAACAAAATCCATAGACTCCCAGGTATGTAAGGTTAAATTCAGAAATTCATATTATTGGTGATAGGAATTTGAGTGCCTAGACTAGAGGAAGAGTTTTTAGAAATGAAATTTGTTTGATTTCTAAGATTGAGCCTAAAGATGTTGATGAAGAATGCAAATATGGTAGTTGGGTTAAAGTGATGAAGAAGAATTGGAATTGATTGAAAATAATAAAAAATGGATTCTTGTTCTCAAACCTAAGGACAAGAATATGATCGATACTAAATGGGTATTCAAAATCAAATTTAATGAAGAAGTTCAAGTGGTTCGGAATAAAGACAAACTTGTTTGCAAGGGATACTTACAGATTGAAGGAATTGATTTTGAGGAGACCTTTGCTCCTATTTCTAGAATTGAAGTTGTTAGGATGTTTCTTGCGTATGCTACTTACAAAGATTTCAAGGTATGTCAGATGGATGTTAAGTCTACATTGTTGAATGGAGAATTTGAAGAGGAAGTATACATCAAGAGAAACTAGATGGTTTTCCCTTGACTGATGAAGATGACATGGTTTGCAGATTGAAGAAAGCACTTTATGGATTGAAACGAGCACCTACCTCCTGGTATGTGAGATTGGATAAGTATTTACTGAAACTTGGTTTTAGTAAAGGTACTGTAGATAGTAATTTGTAGTTCAAAATTGATCATGATAACATTTTTATTATCGAAGTCTATTTGGATGATATTATTTTTGGTGGAAACAAGTATGTCATATTGTGGATATTGGTAGTATTGTTGTTGACATTGCTTCTTTTTGCATTGATTTAAATTTTCACACCATATGTTTCCATCAATGCCAAAGGGGGATATTATTTGGAAATTGTTGAGATGTTGTTCAGATTGTACATATATGTGTTGGCATTAATGGTTTTTTATTAATGTCAACATATTTCTACTGTTCAAGACAATGTTCCTAAGATGTTCAGTAAGATGATTTCTATGGTATGACTAAGTTATATTGAATATCAGATGTTGTGTAGCTTGAAATGTGTTTGGGGATGTTTGTACTTTATTTAGTTCAAGTGGAAGAGGTTCACATGTTGATCTGAGTGAGCTGTGAAAGATTTATCTTAGACCACTATTTTGGTTATTTTGTTAAAGATAATGTTTCAGTTATTGGATCAGTGTGGATCAGTTTGACAATATTCTTTGTTTCTAACCTGGTGGTGAGTTCAGGACATAGATGGGTGTCCTCAGCTAGAGTAGTTTTTGATTTGGATGCTAGCAAGATATTTTTCTTTTATAAATTTGTTTGTTTATTAGTGTTCCTAATGAGTAGTGCAGAAATGAGTATAATATATGCTATATATTTATCCCTCTTGATGTCATGGTATTTCATGTTTCTTACTGATGTTTCTTGATCGTGTCCTATTCATGTTGCTAGATTGTGTTGGCTTATGTGATCGGGTCTGAAGATTTTTTATGTAACGTTTTTTTGTTCTTACTGTTCATGTCTGACTTGGCAGTGTAGCATGTTGTGATGGATCATGGTGTGATTTATGGATCTGGAGAATGTTTGAGGATGTTTTTATGGGTTATTTCTATGTATTAGCTAACATTCAATGGATCACATTATGTATTGAGCTGAATTAAATTAATATTTTGTAATTAGGTCCCTGTTCGACCTAGTTGAGATCAATTGTTGTAATGTATATAAATATGTAATCATTTATAATTATGAATATATGTGTGATGTGTGAGAGTGTGTGTTGGTTCAGAGATGTTGAAGAGAAGAGGTATGAGTGGTATGTGTAATAAAGGCAGAGATTTGATGTGCTTCATTGGAACTATTTTGTAGTTTCAAAGATATTTTCTTGTCAATTTCTGAGATTGGATAATATGTCCTTTATGATGTGATATCATTGATTGAAGTAAGGAAGTGAGTCTTCCTTGGGATTGAGATCCTTTTTTTATTTTAGCAGTGATCTCTAGGAAGTGTGCCAGAATGCATGTGCATTCCCATTTGTAATAATCCTAACATTATATATTTATTTTAACAGAGTACATTCATATTGTGGGTTTTATCCTCATCATATTTTTCCCCTAACAAGGTTTCCACATCAAAAATCTTGGTGTTATATGTTGATTATTGTGTTATGTTCCTGTATATTTATCTTTTGGATCTGATATTGATGCAAAGTGGGAAGAAATATGTTTTTTCACCAACCTAACCACAAATTCTTCAATCTACTAGCCTTATCTCCACAACTAGGACTATCCTTTCATGGCTTTTGTAGGAACCTCTTCAAACACATACAAGGATCTCTTCCTTCAAGCATGACTTGTGCACATTTCCTTCACACTTTTTTATAGGGAGTAATCAAGTTAGATTCTTTAAAAGACTACTACAAAGTCCATTTGGTCCCACAAGCAAAATTGATCCTTTAGGCCTAATTGACTAGGCAGTCTAGTAGTATTAGTAACTGAGTTTTTAGAGGATAACTTTTTGAGACCCCAAAAGACCTATAAAAAAATCATTTATTTGAAAACCCTTTTTGGAATTACATCCACTACAAAATATGTAGAGTCCAACTCTCCTTCTGTACCCGAAAACACCTATTGTGAACAGAGACATAATAGGCCTAATTATGTCTGATTTACAAGGAAAGTGTTCACCAATGGACTCATAGAACCAAAAAATGTGTTGGAAAGGTCTTATTACACCCATGGACACTAAATAAAACACTAAAATTTACCTAACCACTCTCTAGGTTATATTATGCAATAATTTGCATCAAACTGTGACCAAGCACATAGGGCTTGCTTGGTCTAGGGCTTGGTGGAAAAAATAGAAAATAAACTCCTCCTATATTGTCCCCCTAGATTATTAAATTACCATACCCATAATTTAACTTCACCAGGGTCCATGAGAATCCTACTGTGTAATTGCAAGTTAGGGGCTTATCTTCGACATACCCTAATGAGGGTTTCCTAGGCCAGTCTGGACAAAACTGTTTGTATTTCCGTAAAACATTCACCAAATTAGATCATAAAAATTGAATTAGAAACTAAAATAAATATAAAATAAACCATGAAATATTCAACACCTTCCCAATCACAACACAACAATACAGTATGGAAAAGTCAACCAATTTTTAGGAAGACATAAATTTTATTACTTCATAAATGCCACCAAAATCTACATACATATATTCCATTGTTCATTAGACAAATATGGGTATATATAGACCCAATAAAACATCCATAACCACTTTTAAAACTTAGGGGACCGTTGGATAATTTGTACGTGTGTTTTGACAACTTTTCAAGAAAAGTTGCAAAAGTTGTCAAGCAACTTTTGCAACTTTGACAACATTTTGTATTTCTTGATGAATCTACTTCCTAAGACTTTGATTAGGTTCATACAAACCTAAAAACACCTAAGACACAATAAAAAATCCAAATCCACAAAATTTGATTCCTTTGGCTTGGTTTGACCCCAAGGCTTATAAATACACCTTATGTCAACCAGTCTCACAATCGGGGCTTTTATTACAATGTAATGGTCCAATGGACCCAAAACACATAAGAGAATAAATTAAAATATTATGTAACCTTGAGGAATCCCAAGAGGGTACTCTATGATACAGGTGCTCCTTCTCTAGAGATTAAGTTTATAGTTTGGATAAAGGTCTTGATTTCTTGGTGACAACTAATTCACCCCCCTCTTAGTTGTGTGTGTTGAATTAACTCTAACAAATTTGTTTGCATAGTATTGTTTTTTCTCATCTGTTTTGGTTGACCATATATTTATTTTCCCACTAACAGTGCCTATGTGGGTCAAACTTTATCCAATGAATTGTCAAGTGATACCATTTCAGGATTTGTTCCAATAGATTGTTTCAGGTTTCCAATCAAAGACTCTAATTTATTTTTATTGTTCTCTATTTGGTTTAAAATATTTTGGTGTGTTTTTGGTGGATGTATTTTTATTGACATGGGATGTTGAGGTGTATTTTATTTATTATTGTAATCATCCAATTCTTCATGAGGAGAAGGCTCGGGATTTTGTTGAGGTGAATTTGTATTTGCTAAAAATATAAACAAGCTTTAATTCAAAACCTTATTTAAACAGATATTTAACAAAAAGAAAGCTAAAAAAATAAAATTACTCACCTCCATGACCTCCTTAACATCTTGGTTGCATTTTTGAAATGATCAAACACACAAGAAGAAATAACAATACTCCCCAAACTATGTACACCTTTGCAAAATGTCGCTCCTAAACTCCAAGGCATAGCTGCAAGAAAAAATGGGCATTTAGGGTTTTTTTCATTTTATTTTTACTTTTTAGTATGGTGTGCACCACATATGATATTTTCCATATATAGCACACACCATATATGGTGTGTACAATATAGGCTTGGTATTTCCAAGCCTTAGGCTCGACATACCAAGCCATATGGCATGTGCCTTATATGATGAACACCTTACAATTTTGGGGGGACCAAAAAGATGAGTGGCTTATTTTTGTTCCCCCATATCCTTGCACTTACCCAAACACAAAGATTTTATATGTGGAAAACACAAACTATGAAAAACCATGATGAGCACTTGCCCACAAATATAACTCACTGATGTATATAATCTGATAACAAAGATAGAAGAAGCTCACTGCTAGAGAATTGAAACTAGAAGCTCAGTGCCAATATATCAATGACTATATATAGGAGCTCACTTCTCCTGACTTGAAAATAGTGACTCACTTCCAAAGTAGCAAGATACTACAAAGAGATTTTACACCCAAGACACAATTTCATAGGGACAATGTATATAAAACCCTTCACAATAGGTGAATATAAATTCTCCTGATAATGCATTTTATTTGCATAACACTATCAACGTCAACAACACATTGTTACTATCTTTTCTTCTCATGCTATTACAAAATGACAGGCTCATAAATTGAAGTCTTCTCTTTTGAAACTCTACAAATATATCCCCATTGGTTAGCCTGCACCTCACTCTCTCTCCTCTTTTTTCCAAAGAACAAATTATACTTATATACAAGCTTGATCATTAGGGATGACAACAAGGCCGACCATACCAAAAGCATACTACAATTAAGCTACAAGTCAACCACATGGCAATAAAAATTTACAATAAGGTCCCATGTCAAAATAATTTGGAAAAACATAGATTATATTTCACATGGACCCAACTAGATAAGAGATAAATATTAAATACATATATCACACATAGTATAAACCCCATCCAAAAAAGAGATAGACATTAGTTGTAATACGTGGACCAAAAACATAAAAGATGGTCCATTCCAAAAGAGAGAGGGACCATGAATACATTGAACATAGCCCAATACTAGATCTACAATTATGGGTAAACTTTCATAGCCATCTCAAACATGTAGTAACATACTAACCAAAGAATCATGCCACTTTCCAAGTGTATCCAGACCACCACATGCCATGTTGAGATCTCTAATTCACATCAGAAGTCATGTCACTTGCCAACAATCCATGTCAAAATTCATCATGGCACGTTTTTGAATTAGACCACAAACTCATGATATCTACAACACCTGAAGACACTATTTCTAGATCGCTAGGAGCCATTTCCAAATCACCATATGTGGATAGCTCTAAAATTATTGATCCTACAATACTACGTTATATCTCAACCACAAAAAGATCAATGTTAAATCAAATAAAATATTCCTAACATCGAGAGAGAATAACAAAATAATTTAAATGCATAAACAGTATTCAATGAAATCAAAAAATGCAAACCAATAAAGAATCTCCCTTGTTCGTCTCCTTAATGTGAATTATGGGCTCTCATCTTGTGCTCACTTGGACAACACATGAATTCAAAGTGTGTGGTTGTCAATTATGAGAACTAGCTCTCATTGTATAGACTTTTTTGTATTTCAATTAGGATTATCAAATTGAGAAGATGACTCAGATATGATTGAAGAGTCAACTGGATTTGATCAAGTAGGGTTGAACTCAATATTCAAATTTTGAGTGACATCCAAAGCACAACATGCCATGGTACAATCATCATAAGCCTCTTAACTCTTTCCTTAACCTATATCCAAACTAAAAATATTCAAATCTAGTCAATATAAATAGCTACGCCAGTGAAGAGCCAACACATACAACAATGTAGTATATGTGACAATAAATCTTCACTTCTAGAGATAACCATCAAAATATATCTAAACTGAAACACTCCATGAACAATCTAAACATGTCCACCAAACTGCATATCTTGGAATTCCAAAGTGGAGCAATGCAAGGTATTTTGCAAGCCTGCCCAATCGTTCATGATACTAAGCCTTAGTGTCAACCAAACAACACATCATATCTCTCTAAAATGATCATTTGTGGATCTAAAAAATATGGTAGTACAAAATTCATAAGAGCTAGTCATTGTAACCAAAATTATAAGTTGTCATCATTTTATGTGGAGGAATGTAGAGCATTCTCCCGTAAGGTCTTCAAATACTCTTTCATGCATATTCCTGCATGTTATACTTGTATCTTCCAAATATACGTCGAACTATCTTAGTGCAATCACCCAAACCTCTAAATTCTCAAAGCTAAGCCTTAATCATCATACTTCAAATCTTCATCAATCATTCTGTAGTCAATAGTTTTTTTTTACATCTTCTTCATGAATCAATATCACATCCCAAACAACTAGTCATTTAAATTTTCCTCCTCACTCAATATCACACCCTTAACAACTTTACATCCTTAGCAAGCTGACATTAATGTCATATCATAGGTTGACATCAATGACAACACAAATCATAATGTTAACACAACTAGCATCATACAAGCTCAACATTTGTAGCCACTTGATAATATAGTATAACTGACTCTTATGAGCTAGTGTATGCTACCCACAAATCCAAATGTAAAAAATACCATTCGTGCACAAGATTTGTTATATCATGGGAGACCTAGTTGATGACAATTATATAATGCATCTGTTTTGTATGATATGATGTGAGAAATATAACTAGATGTTTATAATTAGAGGAATTTTTTATATAAGGATAAATCATTGAACATTGTAAAATATACATTATCATATGTTTTGCAAGTTTATATGGTGTTTTGTTAAATCAAATAGATGTGTTTTTTGTACATGTAACAAAATCTTGTTTTATAATCAATATCTTTCATATTATACATTCATACCAATAAATAAATTGTAACATATTATTCGTACACTTCTTTCCTTTTATCTTTTTCTCATAAATATTTTCATTTTGAACAACTAAGATTGACACATAAATTATTTCATGTAAAATGAAATATAATCTTCTATAATTATTATTTATACACTACAACAAAAAATTGTTAAATATTTGTTCCTAAAGAATAAATATATAAAACTATTAACAAAATTCATTTGATTTCCTTTTCATCACGTTAAAATTTTCAACCAACAAACTATGAGATTGGTCTACTAACTAGACCCTTAACAATTAATTGTATTAAACACAACCTCCTAATTAGAAAAGAAATCGAGAAGTAAGAAAATAGAAAATTAAAAAACTCTCATTTCGAACAACAAATGGAATAAAAAGAAAAACAATTTAATTGTAGATGGGGTATCTAAATCAATCGTCGTGAGTCTCTTCATTTACATTGTTGAGTATCTCACCCAGAAAATTATTCGCAATTACACTCTCTTCTTTCGAGTAGTCTAAGATTTTGTAACATCGAAGTTGTAAGGCAAATAACAAGTAAGAATCTTCTCGCATTTAATTTATAAAAAATATATCCACTCCATGCAAACCAATTCCTTCAAACGAATATTTATCAGTGGCCCAATGGCTTTCGATTCCCGTCAAAATTCCGAACAATATTCAAATTGTTGACCAAAATAATAATCTGTGGTTTTTAATATTTAAACTTTTTAAAATCACATTATTTAAAATTGATGGCTGTGAACAACTGGCTGTGCTGCGGTCAATGCACATGTTATTTAGTGTGGCTTTCCTTGCCCGTTATTTATAATTTTTGGTGGCTTGTACCAAATTAAACAATTCACATGTTTTGAAATCGGGTCAGTTATATGTATGTGAGAGAGAGTTTAGCATATTTGTATTTATGGACAAATTTTAGGGTGCATAAATTTTTATTTATTTATTTTTCATATCTTAGTAGTTTTACATAATTTAGAGATTATTTCAAGTCAATTAGTAGTATTTAAGAATATCATCTACAGTCGTAAACAAATAAGTATATGGCATTTTTTATATTTTTGGTGTCTTTAAATCATAAAAGGTAATAGAGTGATTTGAGTGAAAGTTAATAGATCTTGTACTTGAAGATGTTACTTGGCATCATATTTCTCAAAACATATATTATTTGTAAGTTTACAAGTTGTAAAATTTCATGACATCAAGGATATTATTATGACAAGGTGCACATGGTCATGTCATTTTTAGACAAAATCGCGAGCATTCATCTCTCCATAAACATAATAGATGTTAAAGAAGAAGAAGAAAATTTACCATTTAGAATTTGATATTAAAATTCTAAAACGAAAAATTTAAATTTACAAAAGTCAAATCACTAATATTAAAAAAACAAAAATCAAAATACTATCTATCTTTTCACTTAATTTATCAATTGTAAATATTTTACACTTATAGATAAAGGTAAAACTATGTTGAAATGAACAACATGAATGTGCTCAATGTTTTATTGCTACACTTGCATATCATAGAGTGTGTACAAAATAGTATCTCTCATGAATCTTCTTGTAGATTGGCATCTTTAATTAGGCAAACTTCTTGTCAAAATTTGATTCCGTCTCCACTTTCGTTTTGCTAGAGAACAAAATTTTGTTATAGACTTAGTTAGAAAAGTGAGTATCTATATTAACATTATTTTGAATTTTATAGGTTGGGAGTTTATATTCTACTCAATCTCTATAATTTGTTCAATTCCACAATGATACAGTTTAATTATTTTGATAATATTTTTTCTATAGTTATGTCTTCTGCTACTTGCTTTATGAATTCATCAATTTCATAGAGGTGGGTTGAAGATAAAGCTCCTCGATTTTTCATCTCTTTCATTTCAATGATTTGTATTGTGTATTGATAATTTTCTTATAAGTTATTTATATACTTAATTAATATTTAAAATTTACATCTTCCTATCTAAAAAGGTATTAAAAATTAAATACGAAACATTTATTTACATAAAGATAAATCACATAAATAACATTATCAAATCAGAAAAAAATTATTGCTTATTACATTAAGTAATTTATCATGATTAACTAAGAAAAATTATTTTTTACGGAAAAAAGAAAATGGAAATGGTGTACACTAAAGAATTTTGTAAGATAGTTATCAAAATAAGGCATAGTGAAGCTAGCAAGGAGAAAATTACATGATATATCAATGGAATAAGAACTAGAATTCAAGAATAATTGGAGTCTATTTAGAATGAAAAAATTTAGATAAGAATACTTGTTTGCATTGAAAGTTGAGGAAAAATTAAACAAATATTTGAACATAATTAAAGAAGTAAAGGAGAAAGACTCCAAACGAGTAAATAATAATCATGACCTTACCTGAATTTCAATGATCAAAATAATTTAATATTTTGGAATATATATTTAAATAATTAAACATATAAAAATAATTTAAAGAATTAATCTAAATAAAACAATGTATCCATCAACTAGACCATAAATAGTACCACGGGCCAGCACCCTCTTGCTGCTTTTTTAATCAAAAACTATTTATATCAAATAATTAACCAGACCATAAAAAACTATTTATTTCAAATAGATATCACCTTTCGTCTTAACTATTCATCCAAAATAGAAATAAATTATATCCTCTTGATATAGATCCTTTCCTCTACTATATCATATTTTTTTCAAAAAATTTAAATAAATATTACTATTTTTCCATGACAATATAATCAATTGTATATTTTGTGCTAATGATTACTTTCTATAAATAAATAAATATAAAATATAAAAATTAATTAAAATATTAGTAAGATATATTTTAAGAAAATTTCACCTATAGATCTACAAATTGGTATTTTTATATATTTTTAAAAAGTCAATAAAAGAAATAGGAGTTGTTGAAAAATTTCAAATAATTTTAAATAGTAACTATTTTTTTGAACTCGTAATTGCACCATTCTTTCCATTCGATATCACCTTTCGTCTTAACTATTCATCCAAAATAGAAATAAATTATATCCTCTTGATATAGATCCTTTCCTCTACTACATCATATTTTTTTCAAAAAATTTAAATAAATATTACTATTTTTCCATGACAATATAATCAATTGTATATTTTGTGCTAATGATTACTTTCAATAAATAAATAAATATAAAATATAAAAATTAATTAAAATATTAGTAAGATATATTTTAAGAAAATTTCACCTATAGATCTACAAATTGGTATTTTTAGATCTACAAATTGGTATTTTTATATATTTTTTAAAAGTCAATAAAAGGAATAGGAGTTGTTGAAACATCGTTTTTATGAAATAATTTTACCTTTTTAGCAATTAGACCCCATGTTGTCTAAAATCTTATGACGTTGATCATGATGGATAAGAGTCATATTTTAAGAGAGACAAAAATCTTAAAATTTGTAAGTGAAATTTTTCCCATCAAGAGATTGGATCTTACATATCATCTTTGTAATCTAATCTTGAACAAATACAATTCCCTTGTCTACATATATATAAAAATATATACGTTAATATCTGCCCTGAAAGTTGTACGGGTTTAAACTGTTAAGAGCTCAAACAATTACAAATAGCCTTGCATTTGTATAGAATCATTGTTCAATCCTTTTACGAAACGATTGGAAGCCTTAAAGAAACTAGTTCACAAATCTTCTGTAGTTTTTGAGTTGTTCTACGTCTGACAGCTGCACAGGCTTCAATATGAAGTCTTCTGCTCCTTCCTCCACACATCTGTTCATTTAACAAAGGAATTAGTACCAAACATTTGAAAACCCATAATTTTATACTTTTATTATTTTTATAAAAGACATTTCATAGTATAATTACCTGGTCATCCGGGAAGGTTCGTTTTCAGACGACATAATAACCACCGGAATCTCTTTCAGCTTTGGTGATTTCTGCTATTTAAACTCATATATCTCAGATTTCATCTTTATGATTAACTAAAAGAATCATATTGCATCCAAATCAAAAACACGGTCCAGGAAAAAACACACCTTAATTCTCTTGAGCAACTCGTAGCCAGTCATTCCTGGCATGCTGTAGTCGGTTATTATTATATCCACCTTCAATTTCTGTATTAAAAAGAAAGAGAAGACAAACGATATTACAAAATATTTTATAGGATTTGATTAGGGTTTTATTATCATATCCACCTTCAATCTGAAACGCTTGCGCTTGAGTTTTGATGGCTGCGAAGTTAGAAATAGATTTATAGGGACGTTATGAATAAAGGAAATAGAAAGCATCCAGCTAAATAATCGGTGAACCTTTTCGGCATGAAAATATCAAAAGGAGCATCTCCTTAAAAGATTGGAAATCTGTCATCCTCGATCGCCATCAAATGCTCTAAATGAATATTTTCTTCTGTCAAGACAAAAATAAATAAAAATTTCTATTATAATATAATCTGTCAAAATCTCCAGGAAATCATGAATGAAACGCAAAATTGGTTTACCAGATACTATTACGTAACCTGGAAAGGTAGATGATTAACTCGTGACACGAATATTTCATATCAATCCGTTTCCACCTGTTTTGATCTAACCTAAATCTCTTAAGATTTTATTTAATATTCTAAATTGCAATTTTTTATTTTATTTCTCGCTTGATAAGTCTTCTTGAGAAATGGTAGATATAATACTACCATAGTTTTAAGTGCATAGTAAAGACATCACGTAATCATGGAAGTACTATCATTGTGATGGATGGTCGAATGTCTATGATATTCAAATATACAATTTTCAATCAAAAGTTCATACATAAAAACCTCTTGACAATGAAAGGAATGGTAAAGAATGGTTAGGAAATTTATTGGACAATTATTCATATATAATGATATTTTATCTCAACACCAATTATTCAACTCTTATTTGAATTCATTTTCCATATTTCCTACCTTGCCACTACCAAACCATTCCTTATTACTTCTCATTATATTTTTTACCCATTCTATTTATCTTTACTTCCACATTCTAATATACACATACCTCCATTATTAGTGATTCCCCTATAAGGACCTAAAAAAGATAAAACAAAGTAATTTAATCAACAACTTGGACAACATGGACAAAATGATAATAAATAGTCATATTCACAAGGGCATTGTCATGCATGGACAAAAATGGCACATAAAATAGACAAGACTTACATTACAAACAATAGTACACGGCTTGTATTGGTGATGAGTATGATATAGATTACAAAGGAGAAATGACACATAACATTGAGATAGATCATGTTCGTGAAGTATATAAAAGTAGTCAACAAGGAGAAGATCATACAATGTATAAAGAGTAGTTGCCCAAGGCTTTTAGACACTTCAAAATTTGTCAAAAAGAAAAATTTAGACACGCATAGTAGTGTTGTAATAAACATAACAAAGTATGTTGTATACACATAGATAAGCATGATAAACTATAGAGAACATTAAGAAATTAATCTAGGTGATAAACAATATAGAGGTAACTATAACAAGGAAATGTTGAAAGTAATATACAATATGTAAGACAGTCCAAACTTTGTTAAAGAGTATAATAGAGTCAACACAGTATAAAGTTTAAGTAATACTTTAAGAGATGACATGTCTAATATTTGAAAGGGATAATATGAAAATATAATTTATAAATGCATTTTCATGCATAGATAAGAATGGAGGAATTGTAGATGGAACAGTACCCACCTATTGTAGATGGAATTTTCCACCTTTGGTGGGTGGTCCACCTTTTGTGGTGTTAACACACTATATCCTATCCACCTTTTGTGGGGTGATAACTTTTCGTGTTTATTATCATGTAAGGAGACAACACCACTTCTCATTGTCCATGAATAACTTATTTTGAATCCATGAATAGCTTATTCTGGAATAAAAAATGAATTCTAGGTTTTTTTTGGAATTAATTAATCCAAGCATTGGCCCAAAATGGGGATTAATTTCTAATTTGGTTATTCAAAAAATGGCCACAAACGGCGAATTACTTTATTCTCGCATTAAATAATGACTATTCCAGGTTAATACCAGGAACCAAACGGGCCCTAAAAGTATTTATGAAAGGGAATTAACTTTGTGAGAAGGAAAAATATCTTTTTCTCATAACTTTTTCTCAACAACTCAAAATTGGGTGTTTTTTTTGTGAAAGTGCATGTTTTTCCATAAAAAATGCAAAGAGCACAATCATAAACTCTCATTATAAAGTGCAATATTTATTGTTTTTGGTTTGGTTACAAAGCACTCCTTATATAAAGGGCCAAAAACAAGGGGCGGGACAAAAAGATATTCAACGTGGTGTTGTGTGTTTTCTTATTTTCATACTTTATAAATGAAGTATATTTTATTTCCATATTGTACAAATAAACTACCTAAGTCTAGCAGCATGCATTCTAATGTGACTATATAACCCCTAATTCCTTTCAATTATCATGATTGGAAATTGAAAGGTATTCTTGTATTAAAGAACAAAGGCTTATTTATTGTAACAATGGGAACAGAAAAAAAAAACCTAATGTAGCTAAGGACAAAGAAAAGTTTTTCAATAGGTGTGACCAAGCATTTGGTCTCTTATGTTTAAATCTATCTCCTAAATTAGTATTTCATGTTGAGAACTTGAAAATACCCAACCAAGTTTGGGAAGCTCTCAAAAAACTATTGGGGAGAATTGATCAACTTAGAAGTTATGAGTTGGAAAATCAACTCTTAGGCCTTAGTCCTTCAATTTTTTCAAATTTAGAGGACTTCTTCACTAAATTAAAATATTTTAAGTTTCAATGTTTATTTGACACTTGTTCACCAAGACTTCTTCACCAGGCTAGTAGCTGGGACCCACTTTTATTTTGTCCTCCTAATTTGTGCTTGGGGGGGGGGGGGGTTAGCGTATTTAATTTATTTATCTACAGTTAGGTTTATTTAGTCTACTTAGTCATCCATGTTTATTTGACACTTGTTTGCATAAGTTGTCATCTTTTAGGATTTGTTTAGAGAGATGTCAATTCTATTTCGACACCTCATCCTAGTTTAGTGGGAGGAACTCACTACCACTCTTTGAATGTTGGGTTTGAATTCAAATTTGACTCAATCACTATTCCTATATGTACATTTATTTACAGCTTATTCAAATGGCCGATTTTTCTCTCATTAAGGTTATTGTGCTTCATTTTTATCTCTTTTAGAACTTGGAATTCTATAATTTCTAATAATTTGTACCTATGATCACTATAAGATGAAAATTATTGAAGTAGGAACCAAATACACCTCTTGTTCAGTTCTAGGCTAAGAACTCTAATAATTATCTAGCATAATATATAACCACTCTATAGTGATAAAAAACTATAAATTTGTAACACAACTAATATATATCATCAATTAAAATATTTAAAAATTAATCATACACTATTATAAATTTAATGGAGATCAGATTTCTCTATAAGAATATATGAATAATTTATATGTAATTCTGGATTCAATAGTTTCTCGTACACATTAGCTGAGATTAACACATCATATATTAAAATAGAAGATTATGTGTACACTTCACCTCTAGATGTACCATACATGTACAAATAGTTCTTATAGAGTGGGGTGGAAGAGAAAATCTATAACCTAGGTAAGTTAGATATAGTATAGGAAGAAACTTTTAATCTCAAATATAAGAAAAAAATAATCAAACAAAAAATAATAATCAAATGAATCACCTTCTACTGAAGTTTATTGGCATTTCTTACACTATTGATATTCAAACAAAGATATTACTTTGAATTTTATCTTACACATGAAGGTGACATAACCTTTTATTTAAATACATTTATGATAAGCTCTATTTTGAAAGAATGTCATGCTTGAATTTTAGTACTCTATTTCCTAAAATATAAATGTAATGGTTACTACATGCAACACCATGATTGTTCAAATTCAAAATTCAATATGAAATAGTTAAAATTTATATATATTCATTGTCATCCATATTTGGGAACGATAAGGATTATATATTTATGAATGGAACAAGAAGCATGATCCAAAACATTGATGGATAAAAGTGTTTACATAGCTAAATCCAAAAGTTACTAAGAATCATTACTATGGACATTGGAAATTTCATGTACCTAAAAGCTCTCTCTCAAATTTAAAAAATGTACAAATATGCAAGAAAAAAAGTGAAAGAATTAAATTAGAAGCTCTCAGTCTAGCTAAACAATTAGGCATTAAAAAAATCTCATTGAAGGAGACTTTATGACTATTAGTTATAAAATTTTGGAAACCATAAGCTGGTCTCTACACTATATTCCATAGAAAACATTTGAAATCCTCAAGGATTTTGAATATTATCAGTTCTCACATTGCTACCATGAAATAAATGGAGTTGCTAAAAAATTGCAAATATGGGCTCACCTTTAGCTGGTAGGGAACTTTCCTTATCAAAGCATATTCACCCTATGTACAAATAAATATTACAAAGGATTAACAAGGGTAAAAATATTTGAAAATTATTATTTTTATTTTTTATAATTATTTGTGTAGGGGTCATGATTAATTACCATCTAGAACCTCTCCACACATGGTGAGTTGTGTGTAAACCCTTTCTTCATCTTTTTTGATGTGACAACAATTTCACATAACAAAACTGGGAGGTACATTTGGAGAGAGTTTGTGTTGAAACCTCTTTGGTTTGTCATGGTACCTAAGCTGAACACCATTATTTCCAATTAAGTGAAGTGAAACCTTAGAATTTGAGTTTAGTATGCTTGTGTGATCTAATCCCAATAAAATCTTGGCCATCACTACTTAGCATGTGGAATTTGTAATGGCATTATTTATGACCCCCCTGACTATTTTTAGTGCATTCCCCTTTAGTTGTTTGATGGTTTAGTGTTATTCTTCAATCTATTGTTAGTTCTCTTTTATTGTTTCTAGCTAAGCATCAAGCCCAATTTCTCCACTTATTTGCAAAATAAAATGTAGAGCTCTTAACAAAAAAATTTCCATCCCTTTAAAGTTATAATATGCATAGTCTAGTGTAATTTTATGCCAACTCCTCAAAACAGTGTTTAAGGTGCATTTCTCTAGGTTAGAGAATACAATTTGAGTAATAATTGGAGAAGACATCTTGGATATTTCCTTGCCAAGACTAATATTCATATCCAAATTTTTCTCCTATTATTTTTCAAATTCAATGGATCTTACTTAGATTTAAGGCCAAGTGGGTAAATTTTATAATGATTTTGTGAAAGACTAAAATTCTAGACCTAATTATGTATGAAGTAATAAAAAGGATGGTTTGCAAGAAAGAAAAGTTATTGTGGGGGACATCCTTTTCAACTTACAATTAGCAAAGAAGGTTATATTTTATAGTATTTTTATAGCCATTAAGGCATAAATATATGACGAGAAACATGAATCGCTATCTGCTACCATGAAAACCCACACAGATGAATTGGACATGAAATGAAGTGATAAAATACTGGAAATTTATGTAACTAAGTTAAGTAGAAGAAAAATTTTCTATACTAACCTTGAGGAGAGGATAATATAAAAGAAATCAAATCTTTAAAATAGCTATAGAAACTTAGCAAAAATAACATAAAACAACATGCATACCACAACATTATGATTTATGTGGGGAAAACCTGTTCAAGAGAAAAATCCAACGCTACAGAAGTCGCCCAATATATTATTCAATTTTAATAATAGATTACAATATACTTGCAGGGAAATCTCCTCTTAGACAACCAGAGATCCAAAGAAAACTGAAAAGCAATAAGACACTTACATGCACCCTTCATCTCACAAATCTAATATATAGGAGATACAACACAAGAAATCATCAAACCATATTACAAAACCATGGGCTAAAACCACTTATAAAGCAACCCAAGGGCTTTACTTAGTGAACCTGAATCATAGCAGGTGCGTTTGTTGCATACTAAAGAATACCACTTTTTCAAAGATTATTGCCCCAAACTCCCTTTTTGTCACCCCCTCCAATACCCCTCCAATCAACAAAAACTTTAGTGGTGATTATTCACCACTTGACGAATGTCGCATGTCGGTGACCCCAGAATTGGCAAATATTTTTCACATATTGGATTGACCCTATCGCCTGACATTTGTTAATATTGGGTCCAAATCTCGGGCCCATTGCCCATTGGTTTATTTGATTCTTCCATTTCTTACACATTATCGCCAATGGAAGATAAATTTTGGTCCCCATAAATTTAAAACATTCACCTATAATTTCTAAGCAACCCCAAATTGACGGTCTATATTTTCCTGGCATTTTACGGATGTGTGTCTCTAACCGATGTAATTTATCCAACTTTATTAATCATGCAAAGGTATTGGATGACCCATAATCACCTCGGAAATAACAAAAGACATGTTATAATTACGCAGGCTTCGCCAAATATTTGTATACCTAATACCTCCTGCCAAATTTTCTAAATAAGGATTAGTATAAAAACATTCTAATATCTCTATATTTGATCATAGTGAAGTTTCAAAAGTTTTAGATTATTGAGTGCAACTGTATACTCAATACTGCATTGGTGAGTCATGACTGCATTGCTGCATTTTAATTTGAGGAAAAGGTAAGTGATATTATTCTAGATGACTCTGTGATTTTGAGTTCATTTACATTATTTTGAAATAGGTTTGAAAAAATGGGGTTTGTTTTCCCTTTTGGCCTGAAATACACCGCACACCATTGATCTATGCTCATCCAACGGTCGCTGGCAATGTCACACTATCGCGGGTCCCATTAAATTTTGGCTTGTCATTTGATGTCACTAGGACATGTGTGAGTGTCACTTAATCATTTTAAATTACAACTTCCACTTATTAGTTATTACATTTAATAAATGTTTAGTTTTACAGTGTAGTCGGATTTAGATTTTAATTCAATTATTTCTATCTTATAATCACACATCGATATGACACATTGGAAAATTAAAAATAGAAACTTGCTCTAGACTGATAAAGAAACTTAATCGTTTTAAAAATTCAAAATCTCAGTCTTCTGATTTAAAAATTAGAAGTACTAATCCATCGCTTAAGCATATACTTAAATGTCTAATACATAGGTAAAGCAACTAATTAAAATATTGTAATCACAGAGAAGTCTAAGAATCATTTTTTGTACCCATAAAAGGAAAATAGAAACGAACTTGAAAATTTTCTTCTTTTTTTTTTGAAAAAATGACATCATATAGTAAAAACAGAAACCTACTAGGAAACTTCTTATCGGTATAAAAAAATGAGACTTTTGCATGTCCATTTTCCAAAAACTAGGGTAACGGGAATGGGTAAACTAGGGAATCAGGGATCTTCATCTTCCCTTTCATCTGAGTAGAATTTTCAGAGAGGATAATCTCTGAATTCGTCAAGCTATGTGTCATCCAACTTGTCTACTTCATCAAGGTAAAACCATTTCCAGAGAAAATCCCTCTCAAGGTCGTGTGCATTTCCTATGTCGCGTTAGTTTCTCATCATTGAGGTTCAACAGAAAGGGTTGTCTGGCCACATTTCTACTTGGCACCAACAGCTTGTGTATATCTCTTGGCCAAGGGATCCCCACCCCTAATTCTGCAAAAAAAACAACATTGACATCGTCCTTCAGGAATTTCTCTTTAAAAACCTTCCTCAACAGCATCAACATATCCACCTTTTGTCCTCTAAGGTCGAGGAGAGACACAAAAAACTGGGACATAATGTCTGTGTAGATGCGGTATCTGTCGACATTCTCAAGGAACTCTCGAACCAATAACATCAACACAAAATAATTTATAAAAGCGCCGCCACCAACCTCCCTACAAATGGAAGTGAGGATTTCTTCTGAGACATTGCCCAAAAAGGACCTCTAGTCATCTAGGGATGTGCATCTCAAATGGATTGGTGTATCCATCTTTAATTCTCGAAAGCCTAAAGACCTAAAAACCTAAACCTTAAAACCAGAGGCATAATTTCTACCACCGACAACTCTAACTCTTAATCTACCAAAAGAAAAATTAAGAAGAAAGAAACCAGATTGTCTATAAATAGCCTGGACCCCTTGATTGATAGTAGTGATCACGGATACTTAGCAATTAATAATTATTCTTTCTTTAATCGTATTTAATGCAATTTCCATAAATGCATTATGTGTATTATGCGGGTGAGAGATTTAAATCGACTGTCCTTAATCTTTCATATCTAAATGTAAATCTTTCCCATAAATTTTTTCATAAATGCATGTGTACTATTGACAGTTAAAGAATGTCACTGACAAGGCATTTATTTCATTTTGAGTTACGAGTTACAAGTTGCAGTTGCACTATCCACCGTCCATGTCAACAAATAACCAGTAGTAATCAATGATCATGGTTACGGTGTACTTTTTAAGGCCTGATACATGTCATCATTCCGATGACTTCCTGCAGAAGTCAGTTTCCTTCCAAAATTCAGCCAGAAATTAAATTTCAGTCATTGATCTAAGATGATCAAATGGTCTCAAATAATACATTTAACAATATCTAATTAGGTTATGTGTCCAATGTGTGATCAGTTATATTCACAACAAATAAAAGTGATATTCATTGGATATTGCATTAATTACAATGTTACGTGTCATTATTCTGGTGACTTCTTGGAAAACTCTCTCCTTCACAAAATTGGGCCAAAATTAAACTTCATCCATTGATCTAGGATAATCAAACGGTCTCAAATAAGACATTTAATATTAGTTGGCTTTGCCCACATGACGCATTGACGAGTCCCCTCTTTTGAAAATTACCAAATAAATATTTATTTTTCCCATAATTAACGATAGATTAGCCAATAAAATAAATATATTTTCAAACGACACATAAAAATCACCATTACAAATATTTTGTTTACCTTCACAAGAAAATAATTCACCTCATATATTATATATTTTCCCCCACATTAATTTATAATTCGCCAGGATTTTATGGAATTTTCATTCGGCAGGGAAAAAAATGCCTACCCCTTTATATTATTTTCCTAATTTGGAAAAAAAATTCACCATCATCAGTAAAAATTTTCCCCTAAATTAATGTATGATTCGCTAGGATTTTACACTTTTTCCTAAGAGGGGGTTTCTTAAAGTTATCCCTGCCTCCAATACTGCCCACACATGTTTTCTTATATAAATCCCCACCCCCACCCCCAAAACAGCTCACTGGCCCCTATTTAGTTAATATATTGCCATTTTTCCCATTTTAAACCCCCCAATATGAATGCATGTGATAGTGTATTGCCCCTTTAGTGAAGACCCCGTGTAAAGAATTTTTCATCTTATCTCCAATCAAAGATTCCCTTTAATTTGTCAACACACACACACCAACATTTGTAACTCCCTTTTATACCTCATTTTATGTGTTCATCACATTTTCTATGTTAGAAGACCAAACTTTTAGAGGCAATAAATTTCAAACTAGGTGTTTAATTGATGAACCATTTGATGTGTTGGAAGTATTGTGACTTTCTCTATTGCTTTCTAAACTACTATTCCATTTAGCCACATTTTTAATCTCTTTTTTTCTCTAAATACTCTGAAATTGTATTTATAATATTTTTTTAAAATTTCCAAGAATGAAAAAATCAATATCTTCAAAACTAGATGTGATCTTGCAATGAAAATTTACTAGAATTCTTATCCAACCAAATTGAACCTTCAACAAAAGAATAGGGAGCATCTATACTCAAGTGAAAATTTACTAAAAATAGTAACCTTATATGAATGCAAGGTTGAGACACTTTTCCCAATAGTTTATAAGGTAGTGATTTTCCTTGGGAATTGCCTATTGGAGTGCTCTTGTAAGCATCGTTGTAACTCCATTGGTCCTAATGAAGGATTATGAGTGTCCTATTTTACTAGATTTGGACTTGCTCTATTTTTTATGTCTAACATGTAATTTTTTCTATTTTGGGGTTGTAAGTTATTGTCCTTCCTTTCGCATTTGGTTAGAAATATTTTGTTTCGTGGATTTCGTATCCATATGATCTATTAAAGCTTGGCATGATTATGATAATTAGAGGCTTGGTGTAGATCAATAGTTCTTAAAATTTTATTATGCCCAATTTCCCTCTTGTATGGGATGGTTCATTTTTGTATATTTTTTTCTCTTTTCCAAGTCTATGCAATTTCTTGGAAAAATTGTTTTGATAATTATTTTGAATTTGGATTCTTTATTCCAAATGTCAACTCATCAATTAGGACTTATCATATTTGAGAACTATATTCTCTATTCTTTTATGATAAGTAGGTAATTGCTATTTTTTTAAATGGGGTTATGTTTACATCTATATATTTGAAATGAGGTTATGTTTACATCATTAGCTAATTTAAGAGTTAGAGCCTCACAGGTAAAGGCTTTTGTCCCCATATCATTCTTGTTTGAAACATTCAAGACCTTACCTCATTTTCTACTTCTATCCTATGTATGTATATTATATGTTATTATAAAATATTTCTTCCATTTCTTCCTTTTATTACAAAAAAAATCATTTTCATATGGAGGCATACAATTATTATGTAAAATAAGGCAAGAGGTAATATTTATGTACCAAGCTTATATATTCAATTTTTCATAATGTTTTACTTCACAAAAAAAATTTATATATATATATATATATATATATATATATATATATATATATATATATATATGTATGTTTGTATGTATGTATGTATGTATGTATGTATGTATGTATGTACACACACACACACACACACACACACACAATCCTACTAATGTATCTGTTGAGTATTCACAAGGATGACAATGTTTAGCTCTTGTGTGACATTTCCATATTATGTGTAAATGACTTTAGTAGATTCTAAATAGTTTAACATTGTTAGGTGTTGTCTATAAAGAGTACTTCTTTCTCATATGTATTTCTTCCATGTCTTTAATTACTAATATCACTTTAACATTGACAACTTCCTCAAGAATTGTCCCAAACTTTTCCTAACTCGCTTAATCAAAATTATAGAGATGATGAGAAATGCAATCAAATTTAAATAGGGGAAGTGGATATTTATAAAAAAATATATTTGAATAAAAGAAAATGGTCTTCAATAATAAAGAGCCTTCAATCAAAATCTCTTAATGCAATGTTTCCTATATTTTTTTGTTTACTTCAATTTTGAAAAAAAAATTAACTTGAAGTAAGGTTTGGATATACAAATTAATTCACTATTATATAAATTATAAGTATTTTAACCCTTAGTATAACCTTTCTCAAAAGTCTAATTTTAAATATAATTTGCTTTTTTTTTTAATCTTTATTTCTATTTTATACGGAACATAGTTTTTTACTAAAAATAAAGGTGCTTTATTAACATAAAAATATGAATGTGGCATGATACAACTTCAAAGTTTAAATTAATAAAATTTTAAAAAATAATATTAAATAAAATATGTTGTAAAATTTTGAGAACAAAATTGAATGCCTTAGATGCAAACTCAGTGGTAATGTTTACGAAGTTGTGGATTTATTTTATTCCCAATAATTTCATTTTAGATCACATAATATTACTCATTCACAATTGTATAAATTGAAAAAATTAAGTTCTTAAATTTTATTTTTTATTTTTTTTTAAGTCTATTCACTATGATATCATCTTGATGGTTGATAATAGGCCTTGAATCTTATTTTAATGAAGAAAGATATGTCCTCTCAAATAGTTTTTTTAGTTGCACACCCATTTCAATTGTGTGTGGATATAGTAGGGTTGGGTGTTGTATAGATGTCATACCATTATATCAAGGTTAGCTTCCCTCCTTAACTCAAGTGGCCTAGCTTGCGGCTTCATTATTAGTGATCATTTATCTCTTTTCTAATTATTTTCCTCGACTTTGTATAATATATTGTGGGAATCATTTTATTCCCATTAATTTTATTTTCTAAAAGGGTTGGGGCTTTTCAAAACCCAAGTTTTGATTATAGAATAAAAATAATTCATTTCTTATAATTTTTTTAACTATGTATTTAGAATCTACGTACAATATTTTTATAGCGTTAGTTTAACAATCTTCAAACACTTAATATTTTCTATCTATAAGTGACAAAAAGTAAATATTCAGTTCTAATTTGACTTTTTTTCTTAGGCTAAAAATTGGGACACACGATTGTATTATCACCTCATGTGTTCATGTATGTCAGCACAAGAATTGATTACAATCAAAATTATGCTACTTAGCACAAGATAGTTGCAAATGTACTTTTCAATTATATTAATGGTAATTTAAAATTTTTTACATCAACTTCAATAATAGCATGACCAATCTATAGGGTATGAAATCTATATATTTCATAGACTCCATATGTGCTATACATGCATCTACTTACGCATGTGACCACCATATGTGACATATTAAAACCATCTAACTAGAATCATACAAGATCAACATCTGCAACCACTTGATAATGTACAATATAATTGACACTTATGAGCTAGCTTATGTCACCAACACATCCAAATGTAAAGTACATCATTTATGCAGAAGACTTTTTATAACATGGGAGACCTAGTTGATGACCAGTATATAATGCAACTATTTTGTATAATATAATAAGAGAAATTGATACAGGAGCATCCAGGGTGTAAGCACAATCTTGCATTACCCAAAAACATTATCTAGTTTTCAATAAGGGCCCTATCTTTGGAAAGGGTTACTATTTTTTAGAAAGTTTTCTATTTTTAGTAAGTTGTTCATGTGAGGACATATTGTTCCAATTGCTTCCGTGGAGGTTCATTTTGAATATATAATCCCACCTATAAAGTTTCATGGCAAGATCAAGTTTGGTTTTAAAGATATAGCATTTTTGTGGTACAAAAACTTTGAGCTCAATTTTGAAGGCCTTAAAGGCTCCGAAAAGGGGTCAAACTTTGATCAAATGGTGCTTCACTCGCTTTGGGCATAGAGGGCTTCATGGAATTTTTGAAATGGGGTCATAATAGCCAATTGACTCAACGGTTCACAAGTTATAGTTTTCATAAGTTGGGCCTTCAGGACTTAAGTTTCAATGCAAAAGGAATAATGAGAAAAAACACTTAAGGCAGGAAATTGAACCGATGTGTGCCAAAATGGGAAAATTTAACTTTATAGAATATTCTAAGGAGGTTAATTATGCTACTTATATAGGGGTGAAGGGTAATTTTAGGGTTTAGTTCCAGTTGTATAGATTGTGGCCCTGTCTTGCAAATTATTGTAATGAAAATTCCCATGTGATTGTAGCATGTTATTTTTCTGAATATTTTAATTTCATTTCATTGAAGATAATAGAAAGAAAATATTTATGTTTTGGCCATTGTTTTTTTTTTGCAAATATTTGTTTATTTATCTTTTGTTGTGTGTGTTTGGTTGAATAAGCGGAGTACCCTTCATCAGAAATATAACTAGATGTTTATAATTAGAGGACATTTAATATCAAGATAGATCACTAAACTTTTTCTTGTAAAATGAAAAATAAAAGGTTATAGATATCTTCATTTTTCTATCATTTTGGCCCAATGACTCCCTAATTATTGTACCTCTTTTATGCATAAAATTTAAATGTTAGTCACATCTTATTGAAAGGGAAAACAAATCTCTCAATTTTTTACAATGTCTATAACACTCTTTAAATTTGGCACTCCCACATTCTTAGAGGATTGAATAAAACTCTACATGTTGAAACCAAATAAATTTCACCCTAAAGGGTAACTTCTAGGCATAATTATATTTCTAATTTAAACCAAAATTATCAAGTGCTTTGAACTAGCATACTGAATCACCCTAAAAGATAAAGTGTTTTTGGTTGAGTGTCACTTCAGATAAAATGAAATCTATTTAGGTGACTCTATATATAAGCTATGGTAACCTCATTTTTCTCTATATAAGTCACTCATCTTTAGAATTCATATCTATTAATAATAAGTGAGAAAAAAGTGCCTTAAATGCATTTGAGCCCTAGTAGAAAGAGCAATACCACATCTCTTATCCTATAAGATTAAAATATACATAAAATAGTGTTCAAATTCTCTTTAATGACCTAGTTTTCATTTGAAAAGAATTCTTGAATCTTTAAATTCCAATCATTTTTATTATATAATTTTTTTAAAATTGAAGTCATATATTTAAAATAATCATAACCATACCTAAAGTGCAATGATCAAACTAATTAAATATTTTTGAATATATATTTAAATAATTAAACATATAAAAATAATATAAAAAATCAACCTAAATAAAACAATATATCCATCAACTAGACCATAAACAACTATTTATATGAAATAATTTTAAATATGCACATTTTTATCAGTTTCTTTTTTCAATACTATACTATTTTCTTTAAATTAAATAAGATATAAAAATAAATTATAATACTAATAGAAAGAGCATTACCACATCTCTTATCCTGTAAGCTTAAAATATAAATAAATTTTCTAAATTGAAATCATGTATTTAAGATAATAATCACACTCTTACTTAAAGTACAATCAAAATAATTGAATTTTTTTAAATATACATTTGAATAATTAAATGTATAAAAACAATTCAAAAAATCAATCTAAACAGAACAAGAAGACAAATGCAGTCCGCTACTTTTTTCATTGGCTAGCGAATACTGATAAAAGCTGAGGGTGAGAATTTTTGGATCGAAGATGCTACGAAGGTGCGAATTTTTGGAGCGCGATTTTTAAAGTGGCCGCACATGGATTAGTTCTACGTTTCTGTCTGCAGTGGTGACGTGCAGGAGAGATCTCTCCTCCACACAGTGTACTTCTTTCCTTCTCCCTGCTCTGTGTTTAACTATTCATTTATTGCTTCCTGCTAGTGTCTTCATTTTTTTGTTCTTACTTTTATGGAGCCAGAAATGGCTCATTCACCATTACCCTTTGATCCTGGTGCCTTAAATCCTCTGCCGAGGAAAACCTTCGCTGAGACTGTTGCTCCTCCTAGCAATGGTGTTTCCCCTGCTGCGAGATTTGTTTCAGCTGCTCAGTGCAGGCGACCCGGAGCAGAAGGTAAGTGCCTTGCTAATGCCTTCAAGGATTTTTTCATTACACCAAATGATGAGATGTTGCATGAGATTTCGCTGGAAAAATCTAGGTTAGGATCCACCGCCATTTTCTTCTCTTCCGTGGATGTTGAAAAGTGCCCTCCCCATAAGTTCATGGACGACTGGTTCCATAGCTTATGGAATTTGAAGCTTGGTTTAAAGATTTCTTTCTGTAGGCAAGTTCAAAAGGGTTTATATATAATTTTTTTTAGTAACCATGAATCACAGGTTGAAGCCCTAAAAAGGCATTGTTGGACTGTTGGTAAAACATCTTTTCGTACCCTAGCTTGGACTCAAGATGCGATTAATGAGGAAATTATTGCTTTGTCATGCCCTAGGTGGATTATTGTGAAGGATGTGCCTCCCTTTCTGTGGAAATTCTTGCCACAATTGATGGATGATTTTGGGAAAATCATACACATTGATGAGACATCTAGACTGGTTCCCAATCTGGATGCCCGGATGTTGATTTCAATTAAACCAGGAACTAATATTCCCCCGAGCTTGAACCTCAACATTGGAGGTGAGGTGTTTTTTTTCCCTGTTGAGGTTCTAGGGGGATTGAATGCGTGCTTTCTTTGTAAGAAGGAAGGGCACCAGAGGAAAAATTTCCCAATCATTGCTAATAGAAAGAAATATATCTCTTCTGAAGCCCCAGGTAACCCTAACAATGTCAACCCCCCTCTGAGCATGCCTAAACCTATGGAGATATCTCAAACTTCTGCGGAATCTCCCATTCCTAAGAACGATAAAAGTAATAGTGGTAATAACGCTATAATATCTTCTTCCTCTAGGACGATCCCAGCTCCAGCCCTTCCTACTGAGAATGCCAACCTTCGTGGTCCAGCTAGTAAGCCTTCAATCCCGTTAGTCTTTTCTTCCTTGGAGGTTACCTCCACTGATGAATTTCAGACTGTCTCCCGTCGGAAACGACAGAGGAAAAATTCTCAACAATTAACGCTGGAGAAAATTCAGTCTATTAATCCCAATGTCAATAGATTTGAAGTTCTTAATTCATCATTGCCTCAATATAAAACTAGTCCCTTTATAACCTCCCCTGGCTCTATTGATCTCAACAATGTTGCCTTTATCATGGAAGAGGGTAGGGACCCTAAATTCATTGTTCCTGATACTAGTGTTCCTACACCTGACATTGAACCTCCCCCTGAAGAACTTCCTCATAATCTGCCTTCCTCCTCCCTCAAGGAGTTAGAGGATAATGTGGCTATTGAGGTCATATATGCTAAGTCTAATCTGATTCCTGATAATTCCAGAATGGGCTCTAGGGATCTAGGCTTAAATTCTGATGGTATTAGTGATGAAGAGGATGCTGTGATTACTTCTGGCTCTAAGAAAACAGGGAGACCCCTCGGGTCCAAGAACCAAAAGAAAAGTGGAGACTCTAGCCTCCTTACTAGCTCCAATAAAAAAACTTCTCAATGAAGGTTATTTCATGTAATGTGAGAGGCTTAGAGTTTCCTGATCATAAGTTTATCATTAAAAGTTTTATGGATAGCCATTCTAAAATTGATATCATGATGTTACAAGAACTCAAGACGGTCGGGTTTAACCTTGACAGTGCTCTTTATTACATTAATAAGGATGCCTTTAAAATTGTTACAGATCATACCAAAGGAAAGGGAGGTGTTGCCCTCCTCATTAGCTCTAACTGGACTAAACATATTACTAATTATGGTATTTCACCATGTAACAGAGTTGTGTGGGTTTCATTTAATGTTAACAACTCTCAGTTTGAAATTTGTTCACTTTATGCTTCCAATGATTATAATGAAAGAATTAAGCTTTGGGATTGGATGACCTCCCTCCCTAGCATCCCCTGGCTCTTTGGTGGAGACTTTAATATGATAGAAAATCCTGATGACAAGTCTGGGGGTATTCCATTTGAATGGAAGTACCCTGAAAAACCTTATTGGGATAATTTTAAACAACAATTTCATCTCTTTGATCCCCTTGAAGGAAACAAACCTGATATCAGGACTCTCTGGTTTACTTGGTGTAATTTCCAACAGGGGCCTAATCGCATCTATTCTAGACTTGATAGATTCTATGCTGACAGTAAGATTCTAAGCTGACAGTAACTTCTTCTCATTTTCTCCGAATCAATTTGGATCCCCTGTTGCCTCTTTTCCGGCCACCTTATCTGATCACTGCCCTATCCTTGCTATGATTAATCTAATAAACCTTAACCTGCCCTCCCATAGTGCTTACCAGAAATTTATGCTTAATACCTCCCTTCTTGGTGATCAAGATGTGGATATTGCCATCAAGATGATCACAATTATTAATCTACAAAACAAAGCCCTTTCCCATACTAGTAAATGGCACCTTAACATCTCCTCATGGACTAAGATCTTCCAAACCTTTGGGCAAAAGAAGGCTAAAGATTTTAGACGTGTGGAGAAAGTTCTTACTGATCGGCTCCAGTTGGCTGAGAATAGCATTCAATGTCAACCTGACTCCACTCATCTTGCTGAACAGGTCTCCCATGCCAGGAATTCCCTCAGGAAGCATCAACAATTGAAAGCCAAGGGTGCTTTTATTAGATCCCGAAATCATTGGCTTCAATTCGGTGACAAAGGTTCTAAATATTTCTTCAATCTGCTCAAGGAAAAACAGAGTAAAGAAAGGATTGATAGAATTATAGATAATGATAAAGAGCTGCTTACTGGACATGATATCTCCTTAGCTTTCAAAATTTTTTATAGAAACCTGTTTACCTTTGAGGATACTGATGAGTCGAAAGTGGTTAGACGTAGGTGCATTGATCTCATTCCCAAATTGATTTCTGATAATGATATCCCTGCCCTTCAAAATTTAGTTTCGCAACAAGAAATTACTGATGCCATCCGGAAACTAAAAGATAACAAAGCTCCTGGCCCGGATGGCATTCCTGCTGAATTTTATAAAACTAACATAGATTGGATTTCAAAAGACCTTCATGACCTCTACCTTGAGGCTTTCTCTAACGGTACTCTTGGAACTTCCATTAACACTGGCATTATAAAATTAATTACTAAGGACGATGACAGAGCCTTGGTCAAAAACTGGCACCCTATTACCTTGCTTAACGTTTCATATAAGATTCTTGCTAAAATTCTTGCTTCTCGTTTGGAAGCTATTCTCCCTAAGTTTATTTTCTCAACCCAAACTGGTTTCATTAAGGGAAGGTTTATCCTTGAAAACCTTATCACCAGTTAGGAGGCCATGGAGTGGGCCAATTCCTCCCATCAAGAGGCTGCTATGCTTCTCCTTGACTTCGAGAAAGATTATGACAGAGTCGAGTGGGACTTCATTATCATGATGTTAAAAGCTTTTGGTTTTCCTGATATCTTCTGTAAATACATTCTAATTCTACTTAAAGATGCGTCTGCTTTGATTGATGGTAATGGGACTTTGTCTAATCCTATCTTGCTTTCTTGGTCTATTAGACAAGGCTGTCCCCTTGCCCCGGCCCTCTTTGTTATAGCCTCTGATGCTTTATACTATATTCTTAAAGACCATACCATCTCCCCTTGTGTGCGTGGTATATCTCTCCCTAATGATTCTGAGCTTCTTAACATTCAATTTGCAGATGATACCTCTCTATTTTTGGAACTCAATCAAAATAATTTTCTTTGTCTCAGCAATAAGCTTGAATTATTCGGTAAAGCCTATGGAGCTCGTATTTCCAACTCCAAATCTATTTTGTTGGGGTGGAAATACAAGCCTCCAGATTGGCTTGATCAATTTGGATATTCTTGGGGAGGTCCTAACAAGATTGTTAGATATCTTGGCATTCCTTTCTCTATGAGCCCCTCTCTTAAGGATATGTGGCTCTGGATTAAAGAAAAAAATTTCAGTAAGCTTAACAAATGGAATAATAGACTCCTTTCCCTTGCTGGAAGAGTCCAGGTGTGTCAAAAAATTCTTTCTTCATATAGTATCTACTACTCTTCAGTTTGGATGTTCAGCAATTACCAGATTATGGAAATCCAAAAGGCCATTCGACATTTTCTCTGGTCAAATGGCAAAGGCAACAAAAAATTCCATTCTGTCAAATGGGCTGGTGCCATCTAGAGAAAAGTCTTGGAGGGCTTGGACTGAAGGATCTTAAACTTCAGGGTATGGCCTTAGCCTCTAAATGGATCTTCCAAGCTCTAGATGGTGACGAGCCCTGGAAAGTGCTTATTAGGAATAA
>MU225542.1:72669-114665 GCA_018584345.1 Thuja plicata
CCTGAAACTATGAGACACATATTTTTTGATTGCACTTTTGCTAGAGAAATTTGGCTTATGTTTGGAATTTGTATTACTAAATATGTCTACACTCTTGATATCATTACTGGTGTTATTGAAGGTCTTCATAAAGATTCTAACTTGTTCTAGCAGGTTCTCTCATCGCTCATCCTTTGGTATATTTGGAAAGCTAGAAATGATTCTAAATTTATGGGCATTAGTAGGTCACTTACTGGGTTTCATAGAGAACTCACACATTTTAAAACTGCTTCACAGGTCTGCTGTGTCTTGAACCTGGAAAATAGAAAACTTCTAAGATTCCTTCGGGATGGACATGCTTCAATGTTCATATACGAAATGAAGAACGGATTTGAGCTAGCTACTATTGTGGATAATCAGATGGCCTTTGACGAGGCACTTGCAAAACTTATGCAAGAGATTAAAGATAATAAAAATCCGAGTCCTGAGAATCTCCATGTCTTCTCTCAACTGCTGGTTCAGAAAAAAGCTATCTGGATGGAAGGACCTCTTGGATGGACAGCTTGGATTAACAAATTTGAAGAAGATTTCTCACATGATTAGTTTAAACATGGCAGTTTATTACTTGTATATTCTGTTAATTATGTAATTTGTGTATATCGCTCCTTTGTGGACTGATATTTTGATACTCTCCGGGATGTAGGTCGAGGCCCCGCCTCCCTCATTTTTGGTGTTATGTTTTGAACTCCTGATCTTTAATATAAAAAAAAAATCTAAACAGAACAATTTATCCATTAACTAGACTATAAACAACTAATTATATCAAATAATTTTAAATGGTAACTATTTCGATTGCACCTTTTTATCATTTTTTTTCAATACTATACTATTTTCTTGAAATTAAATAAAATTAAATAAGATATTATGAATTGCAACATCAGGAAAGATACCTTAAGAGATCTACATAAAATCAATTGTTCCGTAGGGGAAATGACTTGTTATGTTAAATCCACGTCAGCAATGAAAATTGAGTATATTTTCGTGGTCAACCAATTTTGCGTTTCCTTCGTGATTTGTAGGAGATTTTGACAAATTATATTATAATAGCAAAATTGAATCCTATTTTCTGGCCACAAGTAAATATTCGTTTGAAGGATTTGATCACGACTGAGGATGACGGATTTCCAATCTTTTAATCAGATGCTTCCCTTGATCTTTTCGTGGGGAGAAGGCTCTTTTTCACTAACAATTTATCTGGATCCTTTATTTTCCCTTTATTGAAAAATGTCCCTATTTATATATCTTATTCTAAGCTTGCAGCCATCAAAACTCAAGTGCGACCATTTATTTGCTGTAAGTGAATGATTTGTGTGTTCTGAAGCTCAATTCTGTTTTTGTTCATTGAAATGGGTCATTGTTCAGCTGCCGATAATATCAGGGAAGATCCCAATAAATCCATGCCTCATGTTCTTGCTGTGGATGACAGTATCACAGATCGAAAGCTTATTGAGAAGCTGCTCAAGATCTCTTCTTACCAAGGTTCGATTTTCACTTTTATGTTCTTCTCATTACCAAATAAGTTTATTTTATGAATTTTAAATATGTTTTCGTATTTCGACCTTTCAAATTTAAAATTTGAAAAATAATTTGGATAATTTATAAAATTAATCGGACGAAGGAAATTCATTTTTCGATATGCTTTGTTATGAAATATGTACCGAAACTTGTTATTGCAGTGACCACGGTTGATAGTGGAAGAAGAGCTCTGGAATTCTTGGGATTAGGCAATGAGAGCAATACTGCACAAATCAACGTAAGAAACTGAAATCCTACTTGATTAAGAAAACCCAAATCAAATCACATAAAACATCTGGTAATCTATTTTTTCTGTTATTTTTTATTTCAGAAATCGAAGGTGGACATGATAATCACCGACTACAGTATGCCAGGAATGAGTGGCTACGAGTTGCTCAAGAAAATTAAGGTGAATATTTTCTGGCCCGTGTTTCAGATTAAGAGTATTTGAAGGTCTATTTTTAATTGTAAAATGAAATCTCAAGAGATATACGATTTTGAATAGCAGGAATCGTCGAAGCTGAAGGAAATTCCAGTGGTTATCATGTCGTCTGAGAACGTGCCTTCGCGGATGAACAGGTAATTACACCATAAAACTATACTTTATCAAAACAAAAAAAACTTATTGGGTTTTCAATTGTTTGTTAGAAGAATTCATTTTGTAAATGAACAGGTGTGTGGATGAAGGCGCAGAAGACTTCATATTGAAGCCTGTACAGCTGTCGGACGTAAAACAACTCAAAATCGACAGAAGATGTGTGAACAAGGAGACTATTCAAGAATGCCGATCGTCTCTTAAAACGACCGGGCAGTGACATATACATAGAAATGCAATGCGATTTGTAGTTGTTCGAGCTCAGAACAGTTTAAACCCCTATTACTTTTGGGGTACACGTTTGAACAAAAAGTCTTTCATTTTGGGAAGAATACATAGAGTTTTTCATTTCATGTTTCATGTTGTTCCTATGGTGTTTGCTAATACATGACTTTAGCATTTAATATGTTCGTGTTATTTCATCCATTAAATTATGTTTGTGTTAGTTTATCCATTAAATTTAACTTTGACTTAGTATTGTATTATATATATTTTTTAATTTTAAATAAGAATTATTTCATTTTTGGAATTTTTCAGGTTAGTAGATTACACTACAGATAAATGTATGATCTTTTTGTGTATAAAATTTAGATTAAATTAAATATTTTGAAATTGATAGTCGTAAAATGTCTCTTAGTTAGGCAAGAACTTACAACACAATGGTAAGTTGTGAGCCTCTCATCTGGGAGGTCTTGGGTTCGAGTCTACTCGAGCTTAACACATAATAATGTTTAATCTCAATAACAAAATAATAATAATTAATCTAGGCTTCGGCCCATTACCTATCAAAAAAAAAATGTCTCTTAGTTTTTAATGTCAATGGTATAAGATTCAATTATATGCGTGGCCTTATATATTTAGGAGATTTGTCTACACCACTTTTATTATTAAAAAAGAACAATATGCATTAGACCTCAATTGACCTCAATTACAATATGCATTAGATGAAGTTCATCAATCTCATTCAACGTCAAACACAAAAATTAACTCCTAAAATATATCACTTCTTATCTAACCTCTTGTTTTTATTAGAGAACACGATAAATGAATTATCAATGATATTTCGATTAGACTTGGTTGGCATCAAACTAAACTTGCATGAAGGATATAAATTAGTCGACATTTTAATACACTTTTCATCTATCTAAAACTATTATCAAATCAATCTTATGATCTTACTATCCTCAAGGAATATCCGTACTTTCCTCTATAGACAATACAATCCAAGTAATGATCTTTAATGGCATATTTTGTTAAATAAAAGTATACATCCATGAAAACATTTTGTATAGGGACCAAAGGACACTTCCTATAGTGGACATGATGATGTGATTCATGTGTGTCCAAGGACTATATGAGCTTTTGATAATCAATTGAGCTTAAAAAACTTCTTAATTTTATATCTTGTAGTGTAACAATATTCTACACTAAGGTCACATTCAATCCAAGTTAAGCTTTAGAATTCATCTCACTTTCAGTTGTCATATATTTAACTATTTCATTTTCTTTTTTTGCTATCTCATAAATTATTTTAGATCTAGTTACATAGATTATTTTATGATCTGCTATTAATTACTTTATATCTAATGTAGGACATATTTTAATCTTTATTTTTTGGTAAACCGATATTTTTTTGCACTTAAATTTATGGATAAATTTATTTATGAGGTTTAGATTTGATTCAACCTATTCTTCCAACTCTCTATGCTTGATTTATTCTTGATTATATTTATCACTCAATTTATTCTGCATATTTATTTACATGATTTTTATTGTTGATTATATAAATCATTGGTGGCGATCAACCCTTTCATTTTTTCTATTGAACTCGAAAAGAAAGAAGACACATTTCAACATTATTCTTCATTAAAATTGGGATATCATATATATAATTGTGGAGTGAATATAGTCTAAAGCGTTTAAAATACTTGGCTCTAATTTTTATAATGTGGGCAGAAAAATGATAAATAATGTTGTTTTCTCTATTAATAAGGAATATTAGGATACGGGGATATACATTTAATAGGTGTACACATTAACTCATGATGCATTTGATCTATCTTATATTTGTAGTTGTACACGGTTGTTATTTATGTATATATAAAGAATGACCTTATGTAACTTAATTACCTACTCATTTGAAGAATGACCTTATGTAACTGAAAAGACACATTTTAGATGACATGATAACCACTAGAATCCCTTTTGACTTCAATGATATATCTACTATTCAAACATTATATATCTCATATTTCATTTTTATGATTAAAAAAAATCCTAAAAGTTTTTTAAAAACTTACATTAAGTCTCTTGAGCAACTCATAGCCTACCATTCATGGCATGCTATAGTCGGTGACTACCATATTCACTTCCAGTTTCTATATTAAAAAAGAGAAGAAGAATGGCATTACAAGATATTTAATATGATTTGATTTGGGATTTTTTAATCAAGTAGAATGCAAATTGGATAATTTTATCTCTTTTTATGAAGAGATGCATTAAAAAATACATAAATCATTAAAATGCTAGCTACAAATGACAAAAAGTAAAACTTACCTTAAAATGCTAATATGAGCTATCTACTTAGGTTAAAAAGTAAGATAAACTATTGTTGTACAACACTGTTACTTGTACATCCATGAAAGCATTGATCATAATAAACTAATGTAACTTTTGATAAGATATTGCACATGCAATTTTTAATTATGTCACACAAATTGACGAGATTGCATATCAACTTCAACAATATGATTACCAAAATGAGACACTATATTTCTACATTTTTAGAACCCTATACATGATGCATAGGCATCCACTTAGGACAACCATTTGAAGTCCACACACATTGAAATGAGACAACATCAAATGTCATATATCCCAACCATCCAACTAGCATCGTACAAGCTCAAAACCGACCACCACTTGATAATGAACTATAATTGGCACCTATAAGTTAGCATATATTACCCACACATCCACATGTGAAGTTGACCATTCAAGACTGTAATTTGTCACCATATTATGGAAGACCTAGTCAATTACCATTATAGACATATATCTAGTATATATTATAATGAGAGAAATATAACTAGATATTTACCATTAGAGAATTTTAAACATAATGAACTACATCTATGGTCTTTGTAAAATATCCATTGTCATGGATTTTACCTCTTGTATCTTGAGTAATCAAATATATTTTTCTCTTGACCTAACCATAAGAACTTGTTTTTCCATCATTGTCTCTATCATACTATACATTCATACCAACAATCAAATAAATACAACATATTCTTTCTATATTTGACATCGCTTATTATTTCATGCCATCTTTTTTTTATAAAACTTACACTTTTCAATTAATAATCTTGTAAAATGAAAACGATTTGTCTATACCTATTTGCAAATAAAAATGTGAAAGATCTATTCTTATCTACCAAGACCGAAGAAATATGTAAAACTATTAACAAAATTCACTTGATTGTCTTTCATCATATTAAATATTCAACCAACGGTGAGATCGGTTGGCTAACTAGATCCTTAGACAATTAATTTTATAAAAGCACAACACTCCTTAGAAGCAAAATCCAACAGCTAGAATTCAGAAAGAAAACTTTCACTTCGAACAGCAAATAGAATACAAAATATATATATATTGAAGATGAGGCATCTATATTTATCAACGCGAGTGTTCTAAAATTTATCCACATCGAACTTATGAGTTGTCCTATCAACACAAAATCTTCAGTGACTTTTTGAGCAATTTTAAGTGTGACAGCTACCATTTTTAAAAAAAAAAGGTAATTACTTGTGGGCTAAGGTTTTCGATCCCCGCCAAAATCCCAAACAAGATCCAATTGGCTGACCCGAAAACAGATTCATTTTTGTTGTTATATAATATAGATTTTTAAAAAAAATTCAATTCTATATAATCACAATCTTTAAATTTGTTTCCATCTGTGTTGCGATCAATCCACGTTATTAAATTTGGTATGCATTTCTTTATAAATTGGTTGTTATTTATAATTTTCGACGCGTTGAAGCACATTAAACAATTCGCACGTTTTAATATAAATAATATATGTGGTGATTATTACATAGATTTTTTTAACAATTATGCATTCCATTTATTTCTAACTTATTCAGATGTCAAAATATCTTTTTAGAGTTTTTCATAAAAGAGTGGTAAGTTACTGAACAAAATAAGAAAATACATGGTTTGAGAAATATAGATGGCAAACTCAAAATGAGCAGCTCTTTTGCTCACTAATCTGAAAACCAAATTTACATAAAGCCCTAACCCAATATTTTGAGTTTGCCATTAGCAAATACATCAAAAAAAAAGTTTGTCAAATATGAAAAGTTATAGCATGTAATGCTAACAACCAAATCAAAAGATTGAATATATAACCAAACAACACCATGAATCATCACGAAGATGGAAAGAAAAAGGAGAGAAGAAAACATGAAAAAGAAGAGGGGACGATTTCTTATCAACTCTCCTCTCCCGTCTCAAGGAAATCACATTCCAGCCACCATGAACTTGAATTGATCTCTAGGGGGACCTAAAAATAGGTTGGAAATAAAAAGCTAGTGTCAAAATGATCTTAAGCAAGGATATAAGCTTGTAGATGCCTTTAAAATAATCTAATGCTACAACCATAGAGGGAACCACTATATCTATAGTAAGCTCACCAATTTTCTTGACAGTCTCCTGATGATGATTAGATCCGGATTAATGGACAATAAAAATCTTGCAAGGAACCATATACCAACTATGTCAGAAAATATAAAGCATCCCCCAAACAAACATTCCATTGAATCAATCTTTTAATTTAACAAAGCAACATCTAGGATAGAAAGGGGGACAATATGATTGTGGATATAAATTAATTTTTTTCTTATTTAATTTGATAATGTATTATTAGATTATTAATGTCATGGAGCCTAGAAAAGAAATATAGAGCAAGTTTACATAATTCAACTTTACCAAGTTTTCAACTACATTAGACAAGACTTATGATGAAGAGGAGGAACTAAACCTCATTTCCATTTAAAATATTAAGTCATTCAGGTAAAGAATGAATTGTTAACTATAATCTTAGTTGTAATTGTGACTTGCCCTATTTTGATAACAAGGTCTAGTAGAGAATCTCAAATTTACTCCTAAGGATCAGTATTAATCCTTGATATGATCATTATTTCAAAGATGGAATTATAGTGGACTTTTGAGTTCAATTTGAATAGGAAATGAGGATGACTTAGATTAACTCTTTCCACTAAACACTCTATAGTTAGGATTATAAATAATTTTGATTATGAAGAACCATGAATATATCCTAAACCATACCTGTATCGATTTGAAATAATACCCAAAAACATGTCATACCTATTAGGGTTTCTTGTAATATGTTTCTAGGGTTTTATGTTTCAAGGTTTTTTATTTCTAGAATTTAACGTTTATAGGGTTTTACATTTATAGGATTTTCCATTTCTAGGGTTTTATGTTTCCAGTGTCTTGTTTTTTTATGATTTTACATTTCTAGGGTTTTACATAACTTATAGAGTTGTTTTGTTTTAGGGTTTTACATTTCTAGGGTTTTGTGCTTTAGGGCTTTACATTTCTAGGGTTTTCCCTATTTTAGGGTTTAATGTTATAAAGCAATTTTTAGTTTTTGGTTCTTTTCTATGGTTATCTATTATACGACAATTCTAAGGCTTGAAATCATTAATATTAAATAAAAAAGATCAATGTAAAAAACAATATTTTAATCTAGAAATAAAAAATTATAATTTTCCCTATGTATTTTGAAGATTTAAAAAACCCTAATCTCTAATTTTTAACAGTTTTTTGTAGATAAGAATAAGAAAAAATAAGAAAATGCAATCAAGGAAGGGTTTTACCAACCTCGTACAATAAATTGAGTTGTTGTGGGGTGGTGGTAAGCTCCAAAACGTGTACCCATTCTCTGCAAATGCCTCTCCATCTTTGTTAGCCTTATGAGATCAATTGAAAATGATCTTTTCATGCTCTTTTTCAAAAAAATTAAATAGTTTTACAAAATGCCTACGCATTTTTAAAAATTTGTACCTATTTTGATGTGGGTACCCATTTTGATGCATACACATTTAAAAATTTTGGATGGGGCGCCTAAACCTAAACAAGTACATTTTTTTTTTCAAAATGGGGTACTGATTTCTAGGGTAAATCTCAAGGTTGAGAAAACTTCCCCCAAATAGGGACCCAACTTCTTTCACTTACCCAACATAATCATGAAAAGAAACCAAGTGAAATTTTATTAATATAAACTAAAAACTAAACCTACTCAATAATGTACTATATCCAACAACTAAGATGTATAGGAAAACCTAAGAAAGAGAAATCACTAGTAACGAGGATAGATATTTTTTGTAAAGAAAATATGTTGATTTCTTGAACTAGTACAAACGAAAACTTTGTTCAAATTAAATTTAAATTACAAATTGTTGTAGATTTATCATTGATAGAGCTAATGTATAAAAAATTTACTTTATGAGGAAATGGTGAATAAGATGAAATTGAAAAGGATGGAACATCAAAACATATATAGGATCTCATGGATTCAAGATGAGCATAATATACTTGAAAGTGAATTATTCTTAATGAAATTATAAATAGGATCATATAGTGAAGTTTTGTGCATGATATAATTTGAATGGGTGTATGTCATATACTATTGCAAAGACTATGGGAGTTTGAAAAAAAAAGTGTTATGGGATAAAGTTTTGTGCATGATATAATTCAAATGGTAAAATGCATATCCTTATACCTTTATAGCTACAGAGAGAAAAGAAGTGTGTAACAATGCCAAAATTTATTTGGTACATGTAAGAAATTTTTATGGACTAAGTTTTTCATTACGTGAAAAATGGGTTTTAAGGACCCAAAACCAATTTACAAAGCATTACTTAGATATGAACAATATCATCCAAACACAACAAAATAGTGCCTAAGGAACCCTAAGCCAAAAAGCTCACAAGAAAAGAGGAAAATCAAACATACAACCAAGGGCTAGAAAAAGGCAGAATAAAAAATGTCAAGCAATTTTTTTGAGAAGCTCGGCGACTTCAAGCTCCAAGTGTGTCATATTATTAGCAGCAGTCCTGAGATCTTCAATCTCCTTATTGGCCTTGAGGGCCTCTTTCTTCTTGGCACTGGCATGAATCCTCCTCCTGGTACCTGAATTCTCTCTAGGACTAGTATCCTTCACCTCCTGCACATGGACAATGGCCTTCTCCTAGTTGATACGTTCCAACTTCCCCACAAGAATCTTCAAATGCTCAACAGAGGCCTTAAGGATCTTATAACTTTGTTTCCCAATTTTCTTCAGGGTAAATTTTTGACCATCAATCCTAGCTTCCATGGCATTAAATTTTGTGTCAAACTCTGCAGCCATAGCCTCAGCATCGCCCATAGCTTTAGTTAGGTCTTTCATATTATCATAGAAAGTGCTACCCTTTACCATACCCAACACTTCCATGGAATCCAACTTCCTAGGCAAAGAATTCTATTTGGTTTTGATCCCCTTCACCTCCCGAGAGACTTGGTTTATGATTTAGTAAAAGCCCAAGGCTCCATTTTTTCCATCTAAAGGAAATTATCTTTATTGTAATCATCCATGGCACTGAATATAACACCTTCCCTAGAGGGCTCATTCTCCATGTTGATAGATTCATTACCACAATAAGCAGTACCATCATCCATGATCACATTATTCTAGTAAAGATCACCCTGGATAGACACTCCAACCCCGAGGGAGTCAAGAGGAGGGGACATAGCAAGAGTTAGACCCTTATCTTTTCTCATATTTCTAGAGAGAGAAAGGTTAGTTTTCTTTTTTGGAGGGGAGGCCACAAGCTCCACCTCAGCCTCAGTTTCTCACTAAGTTAATATAAATTATGTTTTGCATTTATTACAAGAAAGTGTGACACTTAAAATACCATTAGAAATGAAGAAGAACCGCTGAAAAAGGAAGTCATTTAATTTTCTATGGAGTACCAACACATATTGTTAGAGAATGTGTCGAAAGGTTTACAACTAATCTAGAGTATGAATCATTAGATCGATCTAATACTCAAATCCTATTAGTAATAACTAAGAGGGGGGGTGGGTGAATCAGTGGCCTCAAAAATTTATCCTTTAAAATTTAATCCACCAATCAATACACCTCAGATTATTAAGTCCCTACAAGATGTATGCCCTGAAATACTTTGAAATAATTAACTGTCTGTCGGTTTACCTTGTCTGTCCTTATTCTCCTTGATTACTGATAAGCAGTAAAACTTATTTACCGAAGCTAAGAAAATATGCAGAGTATACCAATCAATCCAAAAATGCATATGTGAAATGTAAAACAATAAAGTAATAAACTATACACACATAATACATGGATTTTAACGTGGAAACCCTGGTAAGGGAAAAAACCATTGGGACCGGTACCCCAAATTTTCACTCTTCTGAAGTGAGCCCTGTTAGGAGCCAACCATGTTAAAGGTTACAAACACATGGTTAAGTGCGACCTTGTTAGAGGATTTTTATACATAGGTTGTCACTTAGTATCTAGCATCTACACTACCATCCTTGAATCAGCCTTTAGACTATCAATAGGCTCTATGCTAATCTGACTACCATCCTTGAGTCAACCTCCTTCTTAGACTGTTAATAGGCTTTAGGTAAGACTGATGCTACTATCATGAATCAACCTTTTTGGTAATCTGTTAGGATACACCTCAATTATAGAAGACGGTTAAGTCCTGCTCTATTAAGAGACTTAATGCTTCAATGGCTAAACTGAAACACAATGACCTGTTTCTAATGCAACTTTGAATTGCAGATATTCACATCTATTTACGTACAATACCTCTCTAATCAATGTATCAATTCAATTCCTTTGTGCTCCACACTTTCTGCTCTGTGATGCTGTGCTTCACTGTTCGTCGGTGTCTGCAAAATTCTTTATCTCTCCCTTAGCTTGATTGATCAGGACTGTATGAATTTTATCCTTCACCAGTTTCTCTTCAACATATTCATTCTATTCACTCCCCTGTGTGTTTGATTACTTACAGAAATGAATTATGCTTGTCTCTTATATAGACACGATATTCCTTTATTCTTGATTCTTGATTCTTGGCATGAAAAACAATCCAGCCAATTTGATTTACGGCTTTAACTCTTGATTTATCTCCTAGTTATCTTCTTGCCAACTGTATAAATCAATTTCTTAACTATGGTCGAATAAAAAAAATAAAACAATCAGTTAAGTCAATCCTTAAGCTCTGTCAGCTAGATATTTTGTCATTTTGTGATCTCTATGTTCTGTCGGTTAATTCTGCAGTTTGTCGACGGTGACAACTGCCAATTTCGTCAGTGTAACTTAAGTTAGCTTCAGGATCTCCATCCATTGGGCATCATTAGATATTGCTTATCAGGAAACACTGTCTTCTTGCTCATCAGGCATCACTGTGACTTTATCTCTATCTTTACCGATGGTGTGCACTCCGTCGGTGTTGTCTGTCACTTAGTGAATACTTGACTTTTATGCATTGCTGAAAGCATAACCTCTATTCTATTTATTCTCTGAAGTCTTTGGCATTATGTATATGATCGTACAAATGATATCAAGTTGACATCAATGACAATACAAACCACTAACTGGTTTAATGTTTTGCATCATCTTCAACTTAACATTATCAAACATTCAATCAGTTACATATCATCAATCTCTCCCTTTGGCATTGATGGCAACATACTATATTATCATACTATACTATTTCTAATAAAATATGAAATACAATTGTTGAGATTCATCAAATTACCAAATAGTTTTTTTTGATAACTGATAAAATGTCTGACCACCAGTAAGCTCTATGTTAGCTTAGATTTGATTCTTGCAGCTTTCTTTGTCTCTTCTTCTAATGTGGTGTGTCCTCTCTTTTGACTGTTCTTCTTCTTTGATGTCGTTGTCTTTTATTTGCAACTACAAATTCTCTCCCTATGGATATGATCTCTCCCTGTTTGGAGTAATCTGATAATAAATAGGTTCTGATGATAAGATGAATACATTCTCTCCCTTTGACAACAATGCCAAACAATTATTTTACAAACATCTAACATTTTGTCAAACAATTTTCTTTATCCATAACATATTCCTTGAATTTCCTTTATCCATCATCAATATAACAATATGCTCTAGTGCTTGGTTCTGATATATACTTTTCTGTATATAGATGTAGCTTTGAAGTTCATCTTCTACTTGCATCAATCATGAATGATATTCTGATAATATATGGCTGATGCAGCCTTTAGTCCTTTTACTGACTGGTAGACATGGGTTTGACCCCTAGTCTTTTTCTCAGGTACTCAAATGTATCCTTGGGCAGTGGCCTTGTGAAGATATCAGCCAATTGTTCTTTTGATTGCACATATTCAAGTATCGCCTCTTTTTCTTAAACTTGTTCTCTTAAATAATGATACTTGATGGCAATGTGTTTAGCCTTTGCATGCATGACTAGATTCTTGGAAATATTTATTGCACTGGTGTTATCACAATAGATAATTACTGGTTCTATGATCTTCATATGCATACCTTCTAGTAACTATTTGATCCATGCAATATTTGAGCAGTTTACACCAACAGCAACATATTCTGCTTCTGCAGTAGACTAACAGATGCATCATTGCTTCTTGCTAATCCATGTGACAAGTCTGTCACCCATAAAGAACGCTCCTCCAGTTGTGCTTTTTCGGTCATCAAGATTTCCAGCCCAATCGGCGTCAGTAAACACTTTCAGTTCAAATTTGCCTTCTCTTCTATACCATAAGACAAATTCCTCAGTATTCTTCAGATATCTTAGAATTCTTTTCACAGTAGTTATATGTGATTCCCTTGGGTTAGCAGAAAATCTAGCAACAATTCCTACTACATGTGCAATATCTGGTCTAGTGTGTACAACATACATGAGTTTTCCTATCATTGATCTATATAGAGTCTGATTTACCTCTGTTGTCTTTTCTTCCTTTGTTAATTTGCATCTAATAGCCATTGGTGTTCCAACAGGTTTGGAATCTTCCATCTTGAATATTTTTCAGGACTTCTTTGATGTATTTGGACTGTGTAATGAAAATACCTTCACTTTGTTGAATGATCTATAGACCAAGAAAGAAATTGATCTCATCAAACATAGACATCTCAAATTCTTTGCTCATCTCATCAAGAAATGATTTTCATAGCATATCATTGCCTCCAAATATGATTACATCAACAAATATTTCAGCAATCAAAGTGTTAGCATTAGTATCTTCTTTCAAATAAAGATTACTGTTTTCACTAGTCCTCATGAATCCAATACTTATTAGATAGGAATGAAGTCATTCATACCAGGCTCTGGGAGATTGTTTCAATCCATACAAGGCTTTGTGAAGTCTAGATACCATGTTCCTCTTGTCTGGATCCACAAACCCTTCTGGTTGCTCAATGTATACCTCTTCTTCAAGTATTTCGTTTAGGAATGCTGACTTGACGTCCATTTGATATACTTTGAATCCTTTGTATGCAGCATAAGAAAGTATAATTCTCACTCTTTCTAGCCTATCTATGGGTGCAAAGGTTTCTCCATAGTCTATACCTTCCTCTTGTGCATACCCCTTGCATACTAGTCTTGCTTTGTTCCTTGTGACTTCTCCATTCTCGTTCATTTTGTTCCTGAATATCCATTTTGTACCAATGACATTTTTTTCATCTGGTCTTGGCACAAGTGACCATGTCTTTTTCCTCTCAATGTTCAATCTCATAATTCATAGAACTTATCCATTCTTCATTATCTAGTGCAGCATTGATAGATTTTGGCTCTAACTCACAAATTAAGCAATTTGAGTTGAAAGACTTACTTCTTGTTCTTGTACCAGCTTTCTTATCTCCTATGATTTTTTCCTCTGGATGGTTCCTTCTTACATAACTTCCAAGTACAGGTACATCTCTTTGTGTATCATTTTGATCTTCATTACCTTGCACATCATTTTGATCATTATCCTGACCGTCAATAACAGCATTCTGACCATCGATTGCAACATTCTATTGTTTTATATTTAAGCACTGTTTCTCGGGTAGAGTTATGGGTCCTTCACATTATACAAACGTGTTGTAGTCCTTTGGTTCTTTTGTGCTTTCCAGTTCATTCTTTTCTACAAATTCATCAATCTTTACATTTGCACTTTCAACTATTTTGTTAGAAGCCTTGATTAGACATTTAAAAGCTTTTCTTTTGGTAGAATACCCCAAAAAATACCTTCATCACTTTTGGCATCAAGCTTTCCATTTATATTATCTTTTAAGACATAACATTGACTACCAAATATTTTGAAGTAACTTACATTGGGTGTTTTACCATACCATAGCTCATAAGGAGTCTTCTTTGAGTCCTTTTTCAATTGTACTCTGTTAAGTTTATAGACAGCAGTGCTAACAGCTTCCCTCCAGAAGATCTGGGTGATGTCCTTCTCTATCATCAGTGTTCTTGCACAATCAATTATTGATCTATTCCTTCTCTCAGCAATTCCATTTTGCTATGGTGTTCTTGGAGCAGAAACCTGTCTTTTTATACCATGCTCATTACAAAAATTTGTGAATTCATCTGATATAAATTCTCCTCCTCTATCTGATCTTAAACATTTTAGATCCTTACCACTCTATTTTTCTACCATAGCCTTGTATCATTTAAACATCTTGAATGCTTCAAATTTTTCTTTTAGAAACATACTGTCATCATTCTAGAATAATCATCAACAAAGAGAATAAAATATCTATCTCCATAATAGCTCTTTGTCCTCATAGGTCCACATAAATCAGTATGAACTAATTCTAGAATATCATCAGATGTATGGGTTTTACTTTTGAAACTAGATTTTGTCATTTTACCTTTTTGACAATTTTTGCACATGATATTGTCTAGCTTTTTCATCGTCGGTAAGCCTCTTACACTTCTTTTCCTGCTTATTTTCATCATGTGGTCAAAATTCACATGACATAGTCTTTTGTGCCACAACCATATGTCTTCATTCCTAGTCATCAGGAAAGTGGGATCAGTATCATTCAGATAGAATAAGTTACCTTTGGTCTGTTCACCGGTACCAATCAATTTTCCTAATTCGTTGAAGATCTTTGCCTTCTTGTTCTCAAATGCTACTCTGTGACCTAAATTATTTAGCTGAGAAACACTCAATAGACTATAATTCAATCCTTTTACCCAATAAGCATTTTCACATTTAATCAAGTTATTCAGCATTACTGTTCCTTTACCTTCAATTTGACAAGGTGTATCATTTCCCATTCTTACTGTACCACCTTTATAGTATTCAAAAGTATTAAACTTTTCTTTGTCACTGGTCATATGGGGAGTGCAGCCACTATCTATAATCCAGATATCATTCTTACTAATCTTATATATGAGTTTAGTTTCTTCATACCTTTCATCTTCATTTGAATCATCCTTCACAGCTACAAATACTATCTTGATGTCATCATCCAGTTCGGTGTCAGTATCTTCATCTTTGCAAGTAGCTAGATAGCTAGCCTTCTTGCCTTTATCCTTGTAATCTCGGGTATCATTTCTTTCTGATCGTCGGTAACCTCTATAATCTTTGTTATCACCTCTGTCAGATTTCTTCTCAAAAGATCTATTTTCACTTCTGTCATCTTTTCTTTTGCTAGGACATCTTGCAGCAAAACGTCCAGTTTCTTTACAATTAAAACATACAAGTGGTAACTTGCCTTTGTATTTTCCTTTGCCTCTTTGCATTATTCTTTCCATGAGTGCTTCTATTTCATCTAGATCTTCTTCTTCACTTTCGCTTTCACTGTCTCTTCTAGATGAGTGTCTTTGACAAGATTTTCTTAATCTCATAAAAGACTTAAATGCAGACTCTAAACTTGGTAAGACACTATTATCAAAGTTATTCATCTCAAATGAAATCAGTCTACCAATTAGGCTATCAAGAGTGACTTTATTGTTTTCTATTACTCTCATTTCTTGAATAGCAGAGACTCTAATAGCATATACAGGCAATAAGGTTCTTAATATTTTACTTACCACTGTCTCCTCTTCAAGTGTACCTCCAACGTCTTGTATAGCATTGACTACTTCTTTTATTCTTGTGTTGTACTATGTGATGTTTTCACCTTCTTTCATTCTGAGATCATCAAACTTTCCTCTAAGGCTTTCTTCCTTGGCTCTCAAAACATTTGTATCACCTCCATGTACAAGTTTTAGTTTGTCCCACATTGTTTTTGCATTTTTGCAATCTTTGACATCTTCAAATTCAGCATCAGAGAGTGAGGAAGAAAGCTCTATAACCATGCAGTTATGTTCATGCTTCACTCTCAATTGATCTACCATCAATGGTCCTCTAGGAAACACATATTCTGTATCTAAGTATTGAGTAATATCATTGCCAATACCTGATAAGTGGAGTCTTATCCTACTTTGCCATGAAGCAAAGTTGTCTTTGTTCAACTTGGGCACATCTTGGCTGTTCATCTTGTGATCTTTACTTAGGTCTTGAAACCTTCCTTCTAAGCACACAAGCTCTGATACCAATTGTTAGTAATAACTGAGAGTGGGGGTGAATCAGTGGCCTCAAAAATTTATCCTTTAAACTTTAATCCACCAATCAATACACCTCAGATTAGTAAGTCCCTACAAGATGTATGCCTTGAAATACTTTGAAATAATTAACTGTCTGTCGATTTACCTTGTATGTCCTTATTGTCCTTGATTACCGATAAGCAGTAAAACTTATTTATTGAAGCTCAGTAAATATGAAGAGTATACCAATCAATCAATAAATGCATATGTGAAATGTAAAACAATAAATTAATAAACCATACACACATAACACATGGATTTTAATGTGGAAACCCTATTAAGGAAAAAAAAACCACTGGGACCGGTACCCCAAATTTTCACTCTTTTGAAGTGAGCCCTGTTAGGAGCCAACCCTGTTAAAGGTTACAAACACATGGTTAAGTGTGACCTTGTTAGAGGATTTTTATACATAGGTTGTCACTTAGTATCTAGCATCTATGCTACCATCCTTGAATTAGCCTTTAGACTGTCAATAGGCTTTATGCTAATCTTACTACCATCCTTGGATCAGCCTCCTTCTTAGATTGTCAATAGGATTTAGGTAAGACTGATGCTACTATCATGAATCAACATTTTTGGTAATCTTTTAGGATATACCTCAATTATAGAAGATGGTTAAGTCCTACTCTATTAAGAGACTTAATGCTTCAATGGTTAAACTGAAACACAATGACCTATTTCTAATGTAACTTTGAATTGTAGATATTCAGATCTATTTACGTACAATACCTCTCTGATCAATGTATCAATTCAATTCCTTTGTGCTCCACACTTTCTGCTCTGTGATACTGTGCTTCACTGTTTGTTGGTGTCTGTAGAATTCTTTAGCTCTCCCTTAGCTTGATTGATCATGACTGTATGAAGTTTATCCTTCACCAGTTTCTCTTCAGAATCTTCTTTCTATTCACTCCCCCATGTGTCTGATTTCTTATGGAAATGAATTATGCTTGTCACTTATATAGACACGATATTCCTTTAATCTCAATTCTTGATTCTTGATTCTTGGCGTGAAAAACAATCCATCCAATTTGATTTACGGCTTTAACTCCTGATTTATCTCCTAGTTATCTTCTTGTCAAATGTATAATTCAATTGCTTAACTGTGGTCGAATAAAAAAAATAAAACAATCAGTTAAGTCAATCCTTAAGCTCTGCCAACTAGATATTTTGTCATTTTGTGATCTCTCTGTTCTGTCAGTCAATTCTGTAGTTCGTCGACGGTGACAACTGCCAGTTTCGTTGGTGTAACTTTAGTTAGCTTCGAGATCTCCGTTCGTCGGGCATCATTGGATCTTTCTTATCGAGAAACACTATCTTCTTGCTCGTCGGGCATCACTGTGACTTTATCTCTGTCTTTACCGATGGTGTGCACTTCGTCGGTGTTGTCTGTCACTTAGTGAATACTTGACTTTTATGCATTGCTAAAAGCATAACCTCTATTCTATTGATTCTATGAAGTCTTTGGCATTATGTATATGACCATACAAATTATATCAAGTTGACATCAATGACAATACAAACCACTAACTGGTTTAATGTTTTGCATCATCTTCAACTTAACATTATCAAACATTCAATCAGTTACATGTCATCAAATCCAACATATCAAACAAAGGAATTCATAGAATGAAGCTAGTAGAAAATGTAGAACTAAACTAACAAATTAGAAGTAGTTTCTATGAGAGATTTTGAGGAAAGGGTTTATCAAATAATGTTTAAACCCATGTGTGGTACAATTAATATAAGAAGTGAAGAAAACATACACAATAGAAGATGTGAATATATTTAATATCTATAAAAGGATAACTATCATATACCTATTTTAATTAGCAAGGATGGATGACAACATAGATTGTTTGAGTGGTAAAGTACTTCATAAACATTAACCTCAAAATTTGGTATCATTAAAGATCAAAATCTAAGAGGGTGATGAATAAAAGACTACATTAAAGACAATTGAGGGTTTGTATGAGTGGTTAGTCATGTCTTTTGAATTAACTAAAGCATCAATCACATTCATGAGGATGATGAATAAGGTTTTGAAGAAATTTCTAGGTAAATTTTAATATTTACTTTGTTGATGTTTTAGTTTTCAATATAAGAAAAATAAAATTTGAAGCACACTAGGTAATTATTAAACAAATTCAATGAAAACAAACTGAAATAAAAAAAACATAAAGAAATCTAGTTTCATTAGGTTCTAGAATTAATATAGTTTGGTTTTTAAATTCTTCTAAAATGATTAAAGATGGTTCTAGATAAAGTAAGAGCACAGATAAATATCAGTAACCATATTCAAAAATTATATAAAATCTTGGTGAATCTTTCATTTTTTGAGGAATATATATTAATTCTATTGTCCAATGTTTACTTTTATTGAAAATATATATAATATTTTGTTAAAAACTATTGTAACTTGATAGAAATCCTTGGCCAATTATGCTTCTATTGAAACAAATAAAATAATATTTTGGGGAATTATGCTTGTATTCAAAGTTTAAAAACTGTAAAATTAAATTAATTGGTGAACTTGCTAGTATATTTTTTGAAATATAATAATGTGGGTGAAAAAATATTGACAGATAAATAAAATTTATTAAGTTACTTGATGAATTAATAATTTTAAATATATTTACACCTACATTGTTTGATTACCATAGATCAATGTTATAATTTATATTCTAGGGTTAAGTTCAGCCATAGTTATATCCTAAGTTACACTTAAGGTGGGGTGTTGGTGAGATGAGCATTTTTTAGCATATTACAATAGTTAGGTTATGATTAAGTCAAACGGGATTGTATGGCCCCGATTCTATAATAAAAGTAACATCAAGTCAAAATGATAGAAGGAGAGGAATTCACAAGAAGTGGATTCAAAAAGATTTTGAATGGAGCAACAACCATTGGGAACAGGGTTCCTGAACCCTACAAAACTTACATTTCTTCTAGAATACAGATAATTTAAGAAAAGGAAGAATGCCATGAAGGCTGAACAGAACTTTGTATTTTTAGGGCATCCAAAAACCTGCCTTCATCAAAGGCCCTTTGGATAGAAGAGAAGCTAGAAAAGAGGTGTCCAAAGACAAAATGATACATCAGGTTTTAAATTTTTCTTGAAACCTTGAACAAGAAAGGGGGAACCAAAAGAATTCTGAGAGAAATTCCCAAAAACCTTCAAGTAAAGGAATAAGAAGGAACCCAAAACCAACCGAAAAGATGGAATCCAAACAAGAGTTACCTGAAACATTGTCACACTTATTTTCACCTCCATAGAAAAGGATCCCTCCTCTAAAGGAACAGATGAGACAGAAGAAACCCACATAGGCACCTCCATATGATTCCATGTAGAAGAATACTAGAACAAACCACCAGGAACGTCTAAGAGAATAGTAAAGTAGAAGGTAAACTCAAAGAAGAGCCAGCCACATGTTTGAACCAAATAGTCACTAGCAACCCACAAAGGGCTAAGAAAATTCAACTTCACCTGGCAGTAAGCCACGCCCAAATACAAGCCCACCTCCTCCAAAGGAGGGGAAGAGGAGAGTAGAATGGGTCCAACCCCCACAAAAACCACAAGAGAAAGATAAGAGCCCACCTCAATAAGGGAAACCCCCCTAAAAGGGAATTGCAGGGGAAGGGAACCAAACAACAAAGACCCATAGAAGAAATAAGAGAGAGAGGACCTCCAATGTGTTGGAGATTTGCTTATGTGCAAATAGTTGACTATATGTTTGTCATTGATGACAACATATAGTATACATCAGTGAACTGTATTCACTTTTCAGTATGGATATGTGGAAGCCTTGCACGGTTGTTTTTATGTTTCAGACATAGTTACTATACCATGTACATACACACAGATTTAGATGTTCAGTAACAGTTGAGTTAGGTTACTTTGTTTGTCAGCCACAGTTTCAGAAGACTGTTTTTAGAAAGCCGGTAGAAATTTCATTGATTATTCAATTGCATCTATCTATGGGATATGCACGTTCAGATTCATGTTTAGTTATGAGTCTAATTTAATTAACCAAAGGCGCTAATTATGTTTCATCCGAAGCCTGACATTTGGGTAATTTTGGTGGAGCTGACTATGTGAAGCGACACATCTATTTAGTTTGAGTTGTGCGGTTCTAATTATGCTATGTGCTTGGTTTGGCTAACTAAAGAAGCATTGAAGGGATTCCTAAAGCCAACAAAGATCATATCTTTTGGAGAAGATACTTATAGTAGTTCATTTGAATATCACCAAATGTGAATGATAAGAAAAGAAACAGAAAAAGGACAGAACAAAATGTTGATTGTTTTGGGATAGTAAAGCCATTTCATTCATCAGATAAAGATATATGTGAAGAAGAAGAGATTATATATAATTCATTGGAACTGATCAAGACAGCAGGTCTACTCAAACTGTTCATTATCAGATATAGTGTATATCTTTTTTACTAAAGGTTGTAGCCTTCATCATTTTAGCAGTGAGCTTTTGGACAGTGATTCCTCACCCCTAATAGGGTTATTTGTAAAAGACTCCTAACAGGGTCTGACCCTTAACCAAGTCACTGTACTTATTACATTGTAAAGAACAACTCCTAACAGGGTTGTAAGATCTTCTAACATGGATTATTATACTCAAGTACAGTTCTTTGTGGGTGCTAATTCCCACTGGGGTTTTTACCTAGTTTGATTTCCCCATGACCAAAATTGTGGTGTTCTATTTTGTGTTATCTTAAATGTGTATGTGCTTATGATATTCTATAATTAATTGGAGAAAAGAATTTAACTTACTGATAACTAATTTAGCCCCCCCCTCCCTCTCAATTATCCCTTAGGACTATTCCAAAAATTGGTATCAGGGCCAAGTGCCTTGTAGAGAAAGCCTAATATCCTAAGGTAGATCAAATGGCATACTTCAGGAAAGAGAGTCCTAAGTTTGATGGAGAGAATTATCTTGACTGGAAGAACAAAATGATAACACATCTTCAGTGCATTGGTTTTGAGATTTATGAGATTCCTACTCATGTAATTGATGTTCCCACCTTGAAGGACCTTGCAGAAGAAGATTCTACTAATAAACAAAAGGAATTATTCACCCAAAATGCAATTTCCAAAGAATCCCTAATCAGTGCCTTATCTGACAGTGAATTTTCTGAGATCAAGAAGGTAGGCAAAGCATATTCAATTTGTAAATACCTAGAAGACATTTTTGAAGGAGACATCCAAGCCAAGAATGCACGTAGAAAGACATGGAAGAAAATATACAACAATTTAGAGATGCTACCTAAAGAAAACATCAGAGCTTATAATCAGAGGATTAATGAAGCAGTCTCAGGAATCAGGAACAATGGTGGATAAATTTTAGAGGATGATATAATGGAAAAATTAATGACCGCATTGATAGTAAATTATGAAAGCAAGATAAACATCTTGGATGAAACCATGAAATTCTCAAAGGAATTCAAAAGAGAAACCTTGATTAGAAAAATATCAGCATTTGAGATATCAAGATTGAAGACAGAACCTAAAATGGAAACAACTTTGAAAGCCTCAGTCCATGGCAAGAAATCCTTGAGCATCTCTAGTAATAATGAGAAAGAAGAAGTTGATACAGAACTAGAAGAAATCATTGCTATGATTGCTAAGAAGGAAAGGAAAGGTAAAGGAAAATATGAAGGACAACTACCATTCAAATGTTTCTCATGCAATAAAGTTGGCCACTTTGCATCCAAGTTTCCTACAAGAGTCAAGAAGTACATATCATATTACAAAGCCAAATATACTAAGGAATGCTATCATGCTGAAGATGGTGTAACTGATGATGATTCGGGAGAAGATGAAATTGGAATCATTGCAATTAAAGATAATGAAAAATTGATTGAAACAATAGAAATTGAAGATTAAAAGAAAGCACAAGAATTGGCTTTAGTTTCACAAGATGACATCAGAACAGATTGGATCATAGACAACGGGTGTTCACATCACATGACAGGTGAAAAAGATAGATTTGTACATCTAGACAAGTGCAAAGGTGGCATGGTCAGATTTGGAGATAACACTCCCAAACCTATCATAGGAGGAGGATCTATCACCTTAGATGGAAAGAACAAGACAGATGATGTTCTTTATGTTGATGGTTTGCATCATAACTTACTAAGTGTTGGACAATTTTTAGATAGAGGATAACAATTGGATTTCAAAAACAATAGATGCATTATTAACAACAAAGAAGGAGACATGATTGCATCGGGCTCAAAGACCAAAGGTAATGTTTTTCAGCTTAACTCCAAAGTAAGTTTTTTTGTTGCAAAAGTGGATGACAGTTGGTTTTGGTACAAAAGACTTTGTCATATCAATTTTGACAACATAGTGAAGATAAGTAATGTAAAGGAAGTAAAAGACTTTCCTAGTATTGCAAGACCAGTTGATACTATGTGCAGGGAATGTGTGATGGGAAAGCATGTGAGGACCTCATTCAGAAGAAAAAAAACTCTACAAAGAACAAACTAGATCTAATACATACAGACCTATGTGGACCTACTCAAACAAGATCATACTATGGTGAAAGGTATTTTATTTTTTTTGTTGATGATTTTTCCAGGATGATGCGGGTTGCATTCTTAAAAGACACATCTGAAGCTTTTAAGAAGTTCAAAATATTCAAATCTAAAGTTGAAAATGAATCTGGATTAAAGATAAAATATCTAAGATCTGATAGAGGAGGAGAATTCACTTATGATAAGTTTCTTGAGTACTACGAAGAACATGGGATCAAAAGACAACTAAGTGCACCTAGAACCCCTCAACAAAATGGAATTGCAAAAAGGAGGAATGGGATAATACTTGACATAGCGTGCACTATCATGATTGAAGGGAAATTTGCACACACCTATTGGAGAGATGCAGTCAATACAGCAGTCTATACTATCGACAGAATTCAACTAAGACCATGCGCAGACAAAACACCTTATGAACTTTGGTTTGGTAATGTACCTACATTAAAATACTTTAGAATCTTTGTAAGCAAGTTTTACATCAAGAGAGATGATGGTGTTGGAAAATTTGATGCTAGAAGCGATGAAGGTATTTTTCTTGGTTACTCTACTAAGATAAAAGCTTACAGATGTTTCGATTTAAGGTTGAAGAAAATTATTGAGAGTAAACATGTGAATATTGATGAGAAGTTCAAGATTCAAGAGAGATATTATGAATATGCACCTATGATTGAAGATGAACCTAGACCTATCAATAAGGATACAGTTATTGAAGAAATGTTTGACTGTATTGATGTATCATGCAATAACCCTAAACCAAGTCAAGAAAAATCACAAATTATAGAAGAGAGTGTCACATCTAAATACCACTCTAAAGAAGATATCATTGGAGATCAGAGAAATAAAGTCCTGACAAGATCCAGAGAAAAAGGTTCAACCATTGATGAAGAAGTATGCTTACTTTCACAGACTGAACCCTCAAGTGTTGAAGATGTGTGTAATGATTCAGATTGGCAAAGTGCAATGCAAGAAGAATTAGATTAAATAATGAAGAATGAGACATGGGAATTGGTCCCTAGACCTTGTGACAAGAACGTGATTGGAACTAAGTGGATATTCAGAAACAAAATGAATGAAGATGGGACAGTGATAATAAATAAAGCAAGATTGGTATGTAAAGGATATGCGCAAAGAGAAGGAATTGACTATTCTGATACATTTTCCCCTGTGAGCAGACTGGAAGCTATAAATTTATTTTTAGCCTATGCAACATTCAAGAACTTCAAAGTATATCAGATGGATGTCAAGTCAGCTTTCCTAAATGACGACTTGAAGGAAGAAGCATACATAGAGTAGCCTAAAGGATTCAAACTTTTAGACAAACCCAACATGGTATGCAGACTAAAGAAAGCCCTCTATGGACTTAAACAGGCCCCAAGAGCATGGTATGAGAGACTTGATGGCTACTTAAAAAAAATTGGATTCAAAAAGGGACCAGCAGATCGCAACCTATTCATAACGGAGACACCTGAAGGTTTACTACTTGTTGCTATCTTTGTTGATGACATTATTTTTGGAGGTAATGACAAGCTTAGTGCAGAATTTGCAAAAGAGATGCAGAGTGAATTTGAAATGAGCATGATTGGACCTATCAAATATTTTTTGGGATTAAATGTAAAAAAATAGGCAAAAGCATATTCATAAATCAATCTAAATATGTGAAGGAGATATTAAAGACTTTCAAGATGGAAGATTGTAATTCAGTAAGCACCCCCATGATAACAGGAAGAAAGATTTCTAAAGATGATGATTCCACAACTGTTGACAAGACACTATACAAGTCTATGATTGGAAAACTCATATATCTCACTCAATCTAGACCTAATATTTCTAATGTAGTTGGCATTGTTGGAAGATTTTCAACTGAACCTAAAAAAAATCACTTAATGGAAATAAAAAGAATATTCAGATACTTAAAGGGAACTATAGACATACATGTGTATCCTAACTCAGAGAATGTACAACTTCATGTGTATGCTGATGTTGATTGGGTAGGTTATGTTGATGACAGAAAGAGTACCTCAGGAGGAGCAGTATATGTAGCAGTAGCATTGAATTGTTCTACAATTGTTTTAATCAAATAGATGATAAAAGACTTTGGAATTCAGATTGAATATCCTATTTTTATTCACTGTGATAACACTAGCACTATCAATAATTCAAAGAACCCTATGATGCACGCAAAGACAAAACACATTGAAATAAAATATCATTTTCTAAGAGAAAAAGTTGCAGACAAAGAAGTAAAGTTGGATTATGTGAGCACTAAAGAACAGTTAGCAAATATTTTTACAAAGCCTTTATCGAAAGATACTTTTGAGTATCTCAGGGAGAAGCTGGGAGTAATTCCCTTTCCTGAGTCTGATTAGAATTTGGAGTAAGAGCATCAGTCCTTGGTGACTGATGAATGGTTGACTACTCTACTTCTGGAGTAGTACCTATGATTAATGGTATTTGGCACCCTTTGTGATTGATGTCAAAGGGGGAGTATATAGTAAGGGGGAGCATATACTCTAGGGGAGTATATCATGAAAATAAAAACACAGTCAGAGGAGCTGTAGCAGCGAAGAGGAACCTTTGATGAGGATATTGAGAAGATTGTAAAAATAAGGAGGATACTTGGGGTTGAGGGTGTTTTTCATATCATATGTTGTCATCAATGTCAAAGGGGGAGATTGTTGGAGATTTGCTTCTGTGCAAATAGTTGACTGTATGTTTGTCATTGATGACAACATATAGTATACAGCAGTGAACTGTATTCACTTTTTAGTATGGATATGTGGAATCCTTGTGTGGTTGTTTTTATATTTTAGACATAGTTACTATACCATGTACATATACGTAGATTCAGATGTTCAGTAACAGTTGAGTTATGTTACTCTATTTGCCAACCACAGTTTCAGAAGACTATTTTCAAAAAGCTGACAGAAATTTCAATGATTATTCAATTGCATCTATCTATGGGATATGTGTGTTTAGATTCATGTTTAGTTATAAGTCTAATTTAATTAAACAAAGGTGCTAATCATGTTTCATCTGAAGCATGATGTTTGGGTAATTTTGGTGGAGACGACTATGTGAAGTGATGCGTCTATTCAGTTTGAGTTGCACAGTTCTAATTATGTTGCATGCTTGGTTTGGCTGACTAAAGAAGCATTGAAGGGATTCCTAAAGTTGATAAACATCATATCTTTTGGAGAAGATACTTATAGTAGTTCATTTGAAGATCACCAACTGTGAATGATAAGAAAAGAGACAGAAAAAGGACAAAATAGAATGTTGATTGATTTGGGACAGTAAAGCCATTTCATTCATCAGATAAAGATCTATGTGAAGAAGCAGAGAGTATATACAATTCATTGGAACTGATCAAGACAATAGGTCTACTCAAACAGTTCATTATCAGATATAGTGTATATATGTTTTAATGTAGGTTGTAGCCTTCATCATTTTAGCAGTGAGCTTTTGGACAGTGAGTCCTCATCCCTAACAGGGTTATTTGTAAAAGACTCCTAATAGGGTTCGACCCTTAACTAGGTCACTGTACATAGTGCATTGTAAATAAAAACTCCTAACAGGGTTGTAAGATATTCTAACAAGGATTATTAAACTCAAGTATAGTTCTTTGTGGGTGCTAATTCCCACTGGGGTTTTTACCTAGTTTGGTTTCCCCATAACCAAAATTGTGGTGTTCTATTTTGTGTAATCTCAAAGGTGTATGTGGTTATGATATTATATAATTAATTGGAGAAAATAATTTAACTTACTGATAACTGATTCAACCCCCCCCCTCTCAGTTATCCCTTGGGACTATTCCAACATAATGACTATCAGAACTAAATCCCAGCCCCAAACCTGGGCAAAAGATCAACAACTAAAAGGATTGAGGGAGAAGAAAACCTAGCACCAAAAATAGAATAAATTCAACCCACTGAAGAGAGGCTCAACCAATCACACACCATGAACAAGGGAGCCATAATCACCACTCCCCCAAGCACAAGATATAGCCAAACTCAATGTAAACCGTCTGCAACTCCACGAGGGAAGAGACCATCCTTAGAGAAGTAAAACCCCTCATAGAAATGAGTGGTGAGTGAACCTCCCTGACAGAGTGGGAAAGAGAAACTTGACCAAAGGACCCAAAGATGGGCTTCCTCACTTCAAATGCCATCTATAATTCCCAGTCAATAAAACACATGAAAGAGGAAAAAAACACAAGGACTACCTTCATCTAGTCCATGCTACAGATCATTACAATGCTACAACAAAACACAGCCAAAGAAACATAGGGCGAAAGAAAGAGGGAGGAGAAGGATTCCACTAAAAAAGAAGAGATGCCCACTAACTGTATGAAAACATGACCCCTACCAGCGAGAACAAGGCACCAAAACATGGCCCCAAAAATAGTAGAGAAAGATACTATTGCACACAAACCAGAAGGAAAAGAACCCTGAAGTTTTCTTCCCCTCCATTGTCATCCTCCCCATCAGATTCTCCATCTCCCTCTACATAGTCTACTAAAACACTAGCGGAAATCTTCTCGCCTCTCTCCATCTCATTATTACAATAATTAGGTTTCAGTTATAAGTTTTTTTTTCTATTTTTCAAAATGTCACTTATAACTGGTTATCCATATATTTCATATTTAAAGGCATCATTTGAGATAATAAAATATATGTGATGTTCTTCTCTACTCTCTCACTTGGTATCAAAATAACAACTAGATTTGGTTCTTGTGAAATGATGTATTTTGAAGGGTTGTGAAAGCATATGAGTGATGAAGACCCTTTTGTTGGTCTCCATGCATGAAATTTTTGTGTAGAAGTTGTTGAGAACAAGACAAATATTTTGCAATTTTTAAAATGACAATATTGGTTGCATTAATAGTATCTCTTCATGCGTAAGAAAAAGAACAATAAAATTTTAGTGGAATGGTCTATGCATGTTCAAGTATTAGAATCCAAATTCAAGGAATGTGTAAAATCTAACGAATACTATCTTTTTTTTTTACATTGGGTTTGTTTTGATTATACTTGAAATGATGGGTGTGGATAGATGACATATGACTACACCAGCTGCCAAATGCAAAGAGTATGCTCAATTGGTAACAATATTTTTTTGTAGGATCTAGTTGTGCTCCTCCTACAATTTCCTTCCAAGCAATGCTATTTTTTTTCTAAAAGCATGTGTCTTCTTCCTTTTTTATTATAAACTAATAAAGTATTGTGTGTGAATTAATTACACCTTCATGAGATTAGTTTATTTAGCTACAATTCTATGGAAAAATATAAACAATTTAAGCTAAAGAATTGTAAGTAAATCGATAATCATCTCATAGTTCTCTAACTAGTATGCTAGTAAAGCTCTCAGCCTTAATCTCTACTAGTGACAATCCTAGAATGAGAAATTGATAATAAAATATGCCTAAATCTAGCTCATTTTTCTCAAACAATGATGATGGCGAATCCAAATGCAATCAAGATGATCTCCATGATACTAATATGCTATGATAATCTCAATTATGCTCAAATTTGCTATAAAAATGGCTATAAGTTTGATGCTTTGCAGTCAAATTTCTAGGATATGATTATGCTTAAAAATGGCTTGTATTTATAGCAAATTCCCAAGGGTAGGGGGTAGAGTTACTTGATCATGATTAAGCCTTGGTTGAGTGAAAGGCTTTGAGATGGTTTCAAATGGGGGGACAATTTAAATTATTATCTCAAATGTTGAGAGAAAAGGACAAATTTGAGTGATTGAGATTCAAAGTTGAAAATGAGTGATTGAGATTCAAATTTAGGAGTAATCCATGTGCTTTGTATTATCAATTCCCATTGGTTGCTCAAATTCATGTTGAAATATATTAGGATTATTTAATTCAATCAATTAATTAAATTAGCCATGTAGGGATGAATAGGCTCAATTTGATTTTTGATTAAAACTATATAATTAATTGATTAAAATCAATTATATAATTTTGATTGATCCTTTTAGGCTTATATTTAATTATTTGATGTCATGGTTAATTAATGCTTTGATTTAAATTTATTTTGTCTATTTTGATAGATAAATGTCTGTTTGAAATGATTTTGATCCATTTTGATGAAAATTATAGAATTTGGCTGAGATTTGCAAATTTGAATGATTCTGGGACACCTACCTAGTTTAAGGTGTCTACAAATGCCCCTCTTTGAATTGATATGTGAAGCGCATTGATTCAAAGAAAATTACATGTCCTGATCACTTATTCGATACTTGATTGATTGATTGATACAAAATAGATCTGATTGATAACTTGATTGAATGATTGATTTGAAGCTATGATCTGATAGATTAATTCACAACTGATTTGAAATTCCTGATTTGATTGATAAAAAGTTGATTCACAACTGATTTAAAACTCTGATTTGATATGTTACAAAATGCCCCACTGATAAAAGTTTAAATTTTTAATGCCCCAGATTTGATATAGAACCCTAATTTTATGATATGATGATGGCCCCTCATAAATGAAAGCAGATTGATCTCTAGATGCAAAACATGATGAGACTAATGTAAAACAAGATCCAAGATGATTTCATATCTGAAACAGTAATGATGATGATGATGATATCACAACATGCCCCAATTTGCAGAAAAAAGCATATTTAGGTCTCACTGGGTAAAAATCCCTCCAAAATTAGGTCAAATAGCTTAAATAAGTTGGAAAACCCAAATTTACTATTCATTTCCACTTTTTACTATTGAGATTTTGTTTTGATCATGTTGAGATTGACAGCTATGGTGGTACGTATTTGAGAGCATTGGTTCAAGAGAGGACGTTGAAACCAGAGACCATTGGATTACGGACCTCTAGTGAGTGGTTTTGACCCTCCTAGTGTATTTATTGCATGTTTTTGATAGCATTTATGTCATTTTTTATGCTTTCTAGTTTGATTTCTGCAAAATGTCACCTAGGAATGTTTAAATGACGCCTAGGGTAGTAAAATGCCCCCTCCGCACTATGAAATGACATGTAGGAATAGTTAAACCACACCTAGGAGCTAGGTCAAAATTGTCAAACAATGTTTAAAATGCCGCTCAACAAATCCTTAAGATTTAAATGTCGCTTAGGAAATCTTAACTGACGCCTAGGTTGATAAAATTTTGCGTAAATGATAAAGTCTTGCCTCCGATAGATAAAATATCGCGTGTGATATTTGAAATGGTGCGTAGGTTAAAATGTCGCATTCACTTAACCAAGTGACACCTATAGGAAAAAGTGATGAAAACTTGATTTGAAACACGCAAACTGATTGCTGATTGAATATCTGGATTAATAAATTGATTTCCAAGATAGATAGATCTATTGAAGCAATGTCACCAAGTGATTAGGATATTAGGATAATTGTAACAATGAATGTTTGATTTATCAATCTGATAGGATAGATAACTAATCATATTGGTCATGTCTCATGATCTAGAGTTAGGAACAATAACTTGATTGCGCTCAAAAAGACCAAAGATTGATTGAATTAGATTGATTGACTTAGGATAATCTACTGATATAAAAATACTGATATAATTCCCTTGATTTGCAAAATAGGCACATTTCTGTAAATTGTATGTACGAAATCTAGCTTCATGGATTCTAGATTTATCTTGAAGGAGCTTACTGATCTAGAGTTTCATGTTATCGAGCTTTGCGCTCTGAGTTTCCTATTAGACATCCCTTGGTTTCAGCTGAACTAGGGTCTATTGACAGTTGTGGCAGAGCGATGGCACTCTGACCACAACAATTTCCACCTGCCACTCGGTGAGATGACCATCACTCCTAAGGATGTATACAGACTTCTCCACATCCCAACTCATGGGGAATGAGTATATTATGATTTATTTTATGATGGGAGTGTATGTATATGTGTCTTTGATGATGATATGATTAGAAATGATACTATTACATGGGCATAGTTTGCTTCTTTTCTGACATTGCCAGTAGTTTTAGGTGTTGTAATATGAGGTTTACTACTTCCTGATTGATGAGGTCAAGGATTCTCTATTCATTGGGGCTGTATACTTGAGGATTTGATTGCACATCCTCAGCATTTTAGTTGGGGATCATGTGTTTTAGCACAACTATACCATGATTTACATGAGATTGTATACAGGGCTAGTGCATCAGTGTCTACTGGTGCAGTTTTGCTACAATTATGGATATGGGAGCATATACCCATTACTAGAATGATAGCAACACATGTTTGAGGCTGCGGGTTTCCATATGCATTCTTGTATGGTGGGATGGTTGTCTAGCATCATCTGGGAAAACTAGAGTATTGGCGTCGGATGATTGACGATATGGATCAGGTTGTCTAGAGACCATATCTAGTATGCGAGGGTTGGTGGGAGGATGATGATGAGCTCCCTTACATGTTTTTTTCAAGGTGGATGATTGGTCAATCACCACTTGTGATTGAGAGATTCTATTTTGGATGAGTTTCTAGGCAGTATGGCCGAGTTCAGGACATGCCCTAGGGTATGGCCTTATATGCATGAGTACAGGCTGAGCGATCGATGTGGGGTACATAGATTAATTTCTAGTATGCCTGTTATGAGATTGATAGATTTATATTCATCAGATGGGACTTATATCACGTTGTAGATGCAGGGATGTCCATGGAGTATAGAGAGTGGTTCTCTAGGCATATATTTATGAAATTTACCAATCTAGTAGAGCCTATCCTGGATGTAGATGAGATGTCAGACAAGGATGGCAGGGATGGAGGTGATGGTGGTGGTGGTGGTAGGTGGAGATGATGAGCTCCTAGAGTGCAGAGAGCTCTGAGGGTGATTGGCAGAGGACAGGTGGGACCTCAGACATGGGATGGACATGTCAGAGTGAGAGGTAGGGGATTTGGACATGCTCGATAGGGACAGGGACCTGGGTTGGTATAGCCGAGACCAGGAGTATCATGGGGGCAGAAAAGACAGAGAGTTGGGCGACAGGCTCATATAGCAACTACGAGACATGCTCCTCCACAAGTACAGACATAGTAGGTTATGCTAGTACAAGGACAGATTTTGGCATAGTAGGTGCACCCTCAGATATCAGTTACACCACATGTTACATTACAGGCTCCCTAGGATCCCCAGGCACCACAAGTACCACAAGCTCCACAGGCGATGGATGCCTTGACTAAGGATGTGTGAACATTATAGACAGGTATGACAGCAGTGGTTAGTCAACTAGATCAGATGGCCATTATGATGCAGCAGTTTATAAATATGATGTCACATATTCCTAGTTTTGCGAGCACCAATCAGGGACCACACACTACACAAGACAGATCAAATGATAGAGGGCCTGATGGGATAGGTGATGGATCAGCTGCCCCTACTAGGTCTTGAGATATATGGATTGATCCACATTTTTTATGATGTATCATGTTATCATGTTATTGAATTGATCAGGACTTTGTTAATGTGCCATTTTTTTGATGATATTGTATCTTGATATACTAATTTGATGGATCATGATTTGATGGACATTTATATGATGACTTTCCTTGATTCTCTTTGATGTGTTGATGTTGTGATAGGAGATATCTTTATGTACCTATCTATGATTTTTTATGGATGGATTTACTCTAAGTATGCTATGGATGCAGTTTATCTTACATATGATATAGATTAGATGGATGCAAATGATGTATGTCATTATTTCTATATGATTTTATGATTGCATGTATGAATGCAAAGCAATGAATGAATGTATAGATATAGATAGATGTAAATGAATGCAACTATGTTTATTTTTTTTTGAATTTGATGTATGCAATGTTGATATGAAATGCACTCCTTAACTAAATGTATGCAAATGAACAATGATTAATGATTATTGTCTTTCTTTTTCTGGTATGAAGATAAATACTATGAATGAATGAATGAATGAATGTCAAAGGATAATCTCACATCATGGATTTGAACCAAGGATAATTTAAAATTGAATCCCCCCAAAATTTATATGAATCAAGATATGAATAATTTACCCCCTTCTTGGAAAAATACTTGAAATAATGAAATTAATCTATCATGAAAATGCAATGCAATGCAACTAATTGTCACTAGCTTTTGGCAAAAGAACGACAAAAGAGATATACTTTCATCATTGAGCATTGTGGGACCAAAAAGAAAGTACAACCATCACTGACCACATCATGATGATATGAATACCACTTGTAAGCACATTTGGTAACCTTTAGGAAACTAGTACAACCCTCACTAGTTGAATAACCAACTATGGGAGTATGAATATCGGTTTCAACAGATTCAATATTGTTGGAAGTGGATTTTGGTATTAAGATATGGAAGATCTAAATAGCCAAGGTATCCTTTTGCATAAAAAAAAAAAGGTTAACCCACCTTCCTATATGAATATCCTCGATGGTTCTTTGATGACCATGTTGTTAGACGAAGTCACACAAGTTAGTGGATATTCCTCAAAATAGTCACACAAAAGTCAAGAAAAACATCATGTCTCCATCATCGCCAATCTAGTCGAAACATCATCAATTAGCTAAAAAGAACATGACTTGAAAAGTTCAATGAAAATCATCAAAAATTTTGAGTGTTTTGCAATGTATCAAGATTTTCAATAAGAATTCCAAACATTCTAATCATTTAGGGTGTTGTCAATTTTTAATCCTGATCAAATAGGTCAATGAATGTCAAGGATCAAGTTATGCAATCAAATTGTTTAGATTGAACAATGATATCCATCAAAAGTTCCAAAATATATCCCCTCTGAAATTGTGAAAATCTTCTTCTGTCGTGTGACCAAAAGTAGCACTTATTGATTCTGTTTGGTATCAAAACCAATGCTTTTTCTCTCATGCAAAAAATGTGATCATATGTCAAACTTAGGGAACTATGAAACCTAGAATGCAACAATGCAGCTGAAACGTTTTATTAGGATTATGCACAAATGACAGATGCAATGAGGATATGTACAAATGAGATGGCGAAAAGGAAATATGTACAAATGCAACTAGGAAAGACCTAAGGGAACAAAAAGCACCTATTTCCAAGTTTTCACCTTTTGGGATTATTGCTTTTTTCTCTTTTTTGCTTTTTTTTTCTACCAAGACGCCTATTGCTAGATTTCACCAAGGCACTTTTCTCTTTTTCAATGTTTTTTATTTTTTCTTTTCTCTTTTTTTATCATCAAGGCGCCTATTTGCTAGGTTTTCACCAAGACAACATTTTTTGGATTTTGAAATTTTTTTACTTTCTTCATGCTCAATTTTCTCCTTTTTTTTGCTTTTCCATTATTTTTGTCTTTTTGATCTTTCTGATTTTATTTTTTTGGATTTTGACTTTTTCCCATGTACAAAGAAGATGCTAACTCATATGATACACTCATCTAATAATCTTTCTTCTAATTCTCATTCATCTGATTAGGTATGAAATATCTTTAAATGGATGCTATTAATGGGCTCTTGCAGCTCATTCCCTTCATAATCAGCTAGTTTGTAGGTTCCCATTCCAAAAGAAGAAACAATTACAAAAGAACCAAGCCAATTTGCTTCCCATTTTCCTTTCTTTTCTCTATCAGCCTCATTTTTAGGGTTTTATCTTAACACTAAGTCTCCCACTTGAAAGGTTCTCATTTTAATGTGCTTGTTGTAGTTTCTTGAAATTCTATTTTGATATACCTTCAAATGATCATATGCTTGTGTTTGATGTTCCTCCAACAATTCCAATTGTTGAAGTCAGGAAACCCTATAATCATCATTAGTGATTAATCCATGTAGTGAAACTCTTAGCGAAGGAATCTCAACTTCTAAGGGTAAAACAGTGTCAACCCCATAAACCAAGGAGAATGGTGTAGCTCTTGTTGGTGTTCGGATGCTAGTTCTATAGGCCCACAATGCCAAGTTTATCTGAATATGCCAATCTCTTCCTGACTTATCAACTAATCTTTTCAATATTTTGAGGATGTTCTTGTTTGTAGCCTCGGCTTCTCCATTACCTTGAGGGAAGTAAATGGAGGAAGAATGATGAATAATATGAAATGTTTCACAAAGTTCATCCACATCTTTGTTCTTGAAATGTTTTCCATTTTCTGTGATGATGGCATGAGGAATACCATATCTATAAATGATGTGATTAAGGATAAACATGGAAATCTATTTTCCCATTGTTGTTGTCAAAGGAACGACCTCTACCCATTTAGTGAAATATTCTGTTGTTGTGAGGATGTATTTATGTCCATTATAAGATGGTGGTTAAATCATGCCAATTAGATTGAAACCCCATTGATAGAATGGCCATGGTGTGATAAATGGATGCAATTCTTGTGCAGGTGGATGGATCATGTCTCCATGATATTGGCATTTAGCACAAACTTTCACAAATTGACAAGCATCTTTCTCTAAGTTTTTCCAAAAATACCCCATGCGAAGGATTTTCTTAGCTAAATTTAATCCACTTGAATGCAACCCACAAATCCCCTCGTGGACATCTCTTAAAGCTAATCTCTATTCCTCTTCCTCTAGACACCTAAGAAGCATTCCATCAAGACCTTTGTGATACAATGTGTCTAATAGGATGGTATAACGAGTTGATTGTCTTATGAAATGTCATTTTTGAGATCGGGTTTGGTCCAAAGGTAAGGTTTGGTCTTTTAGATAAGTATAAATTGGTCCATACCAAGGTGAGTCATATCCATTAAGAAGGGAAATTATTTGGGTATCGGGTAAGTCAAATGTCAGTTTTGCCAACTCTTCCACCAAGAATTTGTACCTCACATTCTGATCAGGCATTTGGAGTAATGAAGCCAATGTAGCCATTGCATCAGCTACTCTATTCTTGTCTTAGGGAATTTGCTCAAAATTAATCAAAGAAAAATAATTTTTTCCAATCATCCACCATCATTTTATATGGCATCAATTTTTCATCTTTGGTGTTGTATTCATCATTGATTTGGTTGATGACTAATTGAGAGTCTCCATAAACTTTCAATTCTGTGACATTCCATTCTAAGGCCATTTTGAGACCTATGACCAAAGCTTCATATTCATTAATATTATTTGTGCAAGGAAACAATAGTTATTTGGGAATTGTGTAACCTTGAGGTGTTATCAAAAGAATTCCTACCCCTGAACCACTTTGAGTATAGGATCCATCTAAATATAAGTTCCATGTCTTTGCTTCCACATTAACAATCTCTAAATCAGGAAACTCTACTTGAATTGGATGTGTAGACTCTAAAGGATGTTTGGCCAACTGATCATCAATCACTTTTCCCTTTATTTCTTTTCTATCCACGTACTCAATGTCAAATTCACTATGTACCATCACCCATTTTGCAATCCTTCCCGTTAGAGTTGTTTTACTAAGTATATACTTCAAAGAATCAATTTTGGAAATTAACTTTACTTTATGCATCAACATGTAATGTCTAAGATTTTGAGAGGCAAATACCACTGCTAGGAAATCCCTTTCCATGAAGCTATAGTTCAATTCATATTTTATTAATGTTCTACTCAAGTAGTAAATGGCTCTTTCTTTTCCTTCATTTTCTTCTTGTGCCAATAGGACCCCTAAATATTTATTTGTTGTTGATATGTAAAGTAATAAGGGTTTGCCTTTGATATGTGACATCAAGATGGGTAGCTTCACCAAGTATGATTTCAAAAATGTGAAAGCTTTATCACACTCCTCATCCCATGTAAAAATGGTGTCTTTATGTAGCAACCTTGTGAATGAATGGCATTTTTCCGCCAATTGGGAAATGAATCTCCTTATAGATTTAAGTCTTACTTGAAGAGACCTCATTTGACTAATGTTCTTAGGACTTTCCATGTCCATAATGGCTTTCACTTTCTTGAGATCTACTTCAATGCCTTTTGCAGAAATTGCTGGCAAGTTGACTCCCAGGGAGTATATGGCTTGTTTTGTGTTGTCATTATGGCACAAATTCATATGAAGTTTTTGATAGTAAACTATGAAGTGAAAATTGACTAAGTGTAGAAGACAGAATAGAACAGTGACTTGTAGTCGATCAGGGCATCAGTGCACATGCATATGATCACCTAAGGATATGCGCATTCAAAATTAAGCTCTATGGTATTTTATTATGCTAACCATATACACGCATTGTACAGAATGGCAGTACAGACAAGTTACAAAAAGAACAAGTTCACCAGCAGTCCAGAATACAGAGTATGAAGCTAACTTCATTGCTTTGATTAGCGTGTAATCTTTTGTTATGTAAAGGCTACGCACCTATTGTAATAAGTTTGTAAGTATGTATTAAACATTGTTGTAAATACACTTAAACTGATTTGTTTGGAAGCATTGTGTATTATATTTTTGGGCCGACTAAGGTTGTGTTTATAGTCGCATCTATTCAGGCATAAAGATATATATATGTAATGCAAAGATAAATTTGAAGTGTCATTGAATAAGTTAGAGAATATGTATAGTAGATCAGTATGAAGATATCAGTATGAGATAGATCCCTTAAAGAATTTAAGAGCATAAGTGCATAACTAGAACTGATCAGACATCTGTGTCACATACAGCAGTTCATTTTTGGATATAGTGCATATCTATTCTCAGGAGGTTGTAGCCTTCTTTCTCTTTGAGTAGTGAGCTCTTGGATAGTGATTCCTCACCCCTAATAGGGTTAATTGTAAAAGACTCCTAACAGGGTCAGACCCTTAACCAGGTCATTGTACTCATATTGTAAATACTGCTTCTAACAGGGCAAAGGAACTTTAACAGGTTAATTATACTAGTACAATATTTGTGGGTACTAATTCCCACCAGGGTTTTCCTCTAATCAAGGTTTCCCTGTAATCATATCAAGTGTTATGTGATCTTGTGTTATGCTTCAATTGAATGTATATTTGATTTATGTTTAAGTTTCTGAATTTGAATAAATAGATAAACACTGATTCACCNCCCCCCCCCCCCCCCCTCTTAGTGTTTCCAACAATTGGTATCAAAACCTAGTCCTCAGAGAGAAAATTCTAACCACTTGAGGAGATCATGGATTCAGTAGAAGTCAAACATCTGAGAAATAATCTTGAAGTAGCCCTTGAAGATCTAGATAGATCTGAGAAAGAAAATGAAGAACTCAAACTAAAATTTGATGGCTCACAAATGCTTATCAAGAAACTAAGGAAAGAACTAAAAGATTGATCCAGCAATGATTTGAAACTAAATGAAGAGAACAAGTCTCTGAAAGATAAGATAGAAGAATTGAATGATCAGTTAATTGATAGCTTAATAACTATTGAAGAGAAGAACAAAGAAAACAAATAGTTGGATGATGAACTCATCCAAGCCAATATGAAAATCTTGGAATTAGAAAATATCAAGAACAAAATTGAAACTAAATTATCAGGAGCAAAAGACAAGATTGATAAACTACACACAAGATCTAATCTGATTCAATCATAGCTCTATGCACAAAAGCTAAAAGGTGACACCACTGGTATGGGATACAGTTTAGCTCAAATTGAGATCAACTCATCATAAGAAAGAAAGAAAGCTCTAACAGAATCTTTAGAAGAAAAGAAAACTGAAAATCATGAAGACACTAACGCAGAAGATAAGCACAAGGTAGTCAACCATACTTGCTATGCCTATAACAAGCATGGACACTTGGCAAGAGATTGTAAGAATGTAAGACCCTTCAATGGTTACTGCTACTCCTATAATAAATTTGGTCATAGGGCTATTCATTGCAGAACAAATCAAAGAAATTAGCCACAACTAAACCAAAGGAATCAAACTCAATTCAATAAGAGAAATCAACCTCAAAGAAACTTGTAGAACATTACATGTCAGATATTTAACTACAATAGACACACAAAAAAACAATGCAACATTATGAATAACAACACCAAACCTCCTATCATCTATCACTCATGTGGAAAAGTTGGACACATCTCAAGGTTTTGCAGATCAAGATCAAAAGGACAAGAGAATCCCAAGAAATCCTTGTTTGAAGAATTAGGAGAAGTCAAGTTTGTGGAAGCCAAAGCTAATTTAGATAAAATATGTAAAGAAAGGTAATGAAGAGAACAAGGTAGAAGATGCATCCTGTTGGTTGTATTTTCTGTTTTGGAAGTTTTCCTAGTTCCTTGTCCTTCTCTCTGTATTCTGATGTGCTCAATTCTGTTATCTCTTGTTCATTATACCCTTACCCATGTCAAGTTTCAGGTTTTCAAGTCTTAACCTTTCTCAATTTGTAAAAACCCTGAAAACCCTTGTCTTTCCAAGTGTTAAACATTAAAATTAAACCCTAAGTCATGGTGCTTCTGTTTCAAAGTTACTTTTTCCATTCACTTAAGGCATGTGTCTCAATTGAATCGCCTTTTCATGATACCCCGAGCGAATATTCCAATTTTCTTCCCAACTTCGTGTTTTCCTTGTATCACATGGTCTCATTTAAATTTAGAATATTCCTTTGGCATAACGAGACTCAGTGATTTCTTTTATGTCGGGTTGTCGCGAGATGACCATGTTATAAGGCTTTATGCAGAAGGGACCCACTGCTCAGTCGGGTAATTGCAGGAGATTCTTAACAGTTATGAAAATGTCTTCAGACTTCGCGATTACCTTTGTCGCTTTATCGCCAAATGAGTCAAAATTAACAGTTAAGTGAAGCCTTCAGTCGCGGGGTCTCGGAATAGAACAGCGGTTAAGGGATTTTGACTCAGACTTCATGACTGACCATCTGTGGTTTGCAGTGATGCTTAGTCGGGTGGTCGCCAGAACAAGATGATGACTCAGTTCTCCAGTATGTAGTAAATGAACCAATGATTGAGTGACATGTGTCACAAGGCAGGTGGCTGTTAAGGAATTATCACATGGTCACCAGAAGCAGAAAGTGCACTCAACGACAACAAGACTAAGTACTTTCCCTTCAATCATAGTGTCTGAGAAAGATTTAAAGGGTATGCATGAGCATATAGTGATTAAGCGACAGCCATAGTATAAAGGAATAAGAGGATCTGACGGTGGTCGTGAAGTTTGAGAAGAAAAGTGCCCCAAAGGAAAAGACCTCCCGACTTGGCGATTAAGGTATGTCGCGCAGTCGTCAGAAGTTAAAAGGGGGCACTTATAACTTGTTATGGTAAAATTAAATGCTCAGGACTTGATTCTGCGATCGGGTGACTAAGCATTGTTGCATAGTCTTGACATGAAATAAAAGCATTTGGCGACAGGGAGATAACCATAAAGGGTTAAAGGAGACAGTTAGTCGCAAGGTCTCGAAAAGAATGATGAGTTAGTCTTAACTCTGCGCGACTATGATTTCATTTATGTCACGTGATCGCCAGATCGTGACTTGGGTCAGCCAAAGGTAAGAAAGTGCATTGTCGCCATTTCTAGAGATAAACCATGGGTTAATGATAGAGGCCTGTGACAAAGAGACTTAATACAGTCGTACAGTCGCCTGATCACAAAATCTAAGAAATGGCAGTAGTTTTTTGATGTGACAGTGTAAATTGCTCTGTGACCAATCACAGACTCGCATTTTGATCACTGTGTAAAAAGAGTAGCTAAGATGTAAGACAGATAACAAATCACAGTGTGACATGTCAGCTCTTTTAAATGTTATATGATTGCTCCGAGGATTCATTTTTAAAAATTTGATTTCCTGTCAAGCTCAGGAACTACGGCTAGGTTTTCATTCAAGTTCACAGCATGCTAAATTAATGACAGAACTGATGTTTCTGAATTATGAGCTTTGTACTCTGAATGATGGCTATAAGGAGTCGATGGTGCATTCATTTTCATTCACCATGCTTTCAGTTTTCAGAGCCAAAGTTGCTAAGTTTTCAGGCTGTGTTTCCAAAGTTCGCCAAAGAGTTCTAAATTTTAGGAAATTGTGCTCAGAACAGTCAGTTGATTTCAGAAATAGATTTGTTTCAATATCAGATAGGAAAAAGAGATTCAGGTTGTTGAAAATATGAGCGGAGCTATGAGTGTTGCTTTGACAAGTGGAGGGAGTGAAGAGGAATAGAAAGGAAAGGCAAGTTTCTCTGATGAGTTTCTCCGTCTTCTACCTGGTTCAACGCAGAATAAGAAGGCTAATGCAATTGTCCTCCTGGATGAATACAAATATATTTGAGATACTGTGACTCCAGGCACAATAGGTTTCTCCCTTTTCACTTATTTCTATAAAAATTCTGATAAGCCTATCCCAGTATCAAACCCTTGGACATGTGGTTTAGCTAGATTGCTTGTTCCTGATGTCTTCCTTGATGTGGACCTATTTTTATACCTATCCAATCACTATGATGTCCTGACAAAGACCATCAAAAGGGATGATGGCACTGCCTTGCTAATATTAAACAGGAACTCATTCATGCAAGCCTTTGGCTTATTTAGTACCATGTCTACTAAAATTGACATGACAAAGTAGGAGAAGAGGTATAGTTCCAAGCCTGGTATTGCTAAAGACTTATTGCAGAAACACATGTTAAGAGAAGTGAGAAAGTACTTAGATCCTATGAAAGAGCCTAATCCATATTATTATAAGGATCTACACTTCTACATTAAGTATAACGCTTATGCCCTGTGTAGAGTGCTAGGGATAGATGGAGATGCAGAGAAAATCAATGCTG
>MU225542.1:118544-142854 GCA_018584345.1 Thuja plicata
ATGAAGAAGGACCTTATCCAGTCCTTAGCAATTAGGCTTTTCTTGTCTCTGAATCAGTATTAGAAGGCATAGTGTTCAAGTAGTCATTTCAAGCACTGTGGTTCATACAAGAAAAATCCCTAACACATCCTCAGTGTATGCACCTTCTACTTCTAAATAGTTGACCCTCATGGTCTTAGGGGGAGCTATTCTAGCTCTGAACCCCTGCGTGGCTAATATACTCACCTCTGAGTATGCGCCTATGGATTCATGCATGAAATCTAGAATTGAATTTGTATGCATTCATGCATAGCCTTTACTTCATTCAAAACAAAGTTTGAAATTCTCTATGTAAAAAGCTTTATGACAACGAGCATTAAATGCAACTGATCTTTATATAACTTGGAAAAAGATCTTAAAACCTCACTTTGTATTTGAGAATGAAGCATTTAGAAAGAAAATAGGCATCAAGCATCAAAGCACTACAGCTTGGAAGTTTTGTTGGTTTGTGAATGGATTACATTTGGAACAGAACCCTAGTAGTGGCGTCATTTCAGAATCGTTGTGAAACCCTACTTAACCTAGTTACAAGTAAGTATGGCCACTCCTGTTGTATTCAACATTGCTGAGAGGAAGAGATTTGTTTTTAATAAGCATCCATTCAAGTCCATACTGGATGATGTCGAAGGAGCTTTCTCTAGGACTCCGCTTGGAGTCATGCATGTAGAAGACATCCGCGCATATGTTTATTGCAAGAAGGAAACGGTTGGGGACAACAGCATTGCATCTCTCATGGGTTATATGATGAAACTAGATTATACATTCAAGGAGGAATACACACATCTCACTGATAACCCTATCATTGAGTATTCCAATGCACACAAGTTTTATGAGCCAAAATGGGTGAAGATACTGCTAAGCAGGATACATGATGATCTATACTGGATAGGTGAGGTTCCTGACCGCATCACTGATGATCTAGTTCATGAGATAATTGGACTACCCAAGAATGGACCAGTTCTTCCAACTGGTAAAGATGTCAAGAAACAAGTTGAGAAAGCATGCTTATCCAGGAGTGATAGGCGCAGTATGACAGTTGATCCCATCAAGGAAGATGACATTAAGCTAGTTACCATGATACTAGGTTATAAATTCTAGCACACAAGTAGACTAAATAGTGTATCTGCAGCCACTATCTTAGCAGCAATAAAAATGGTGAAAGACAATGCTCAGTACAACCTATGTGAGATATTGTGCGCTCAATTGATTGACAAAATCTGAGCTATCAAGCATGACAAGAGAAAGATATTCAGGTTTGGTTCATTGATCATATATCTCTGCTTCCACATAGTAGGAAAGGTTGCAAATCTCTACCTAGACATAAGCAAACCCACATGTCATAGATTTTACTTAAAGCCACATCAGAGAGTAGTGTGAAGGATTCTATGGATATAGACATCAAGACATTCAGAATCAAGATGTAGAAGATATTCAGGATACCTAAGAAAATAGTTGAGAAGTACAAAGACACCATATTCTTCATGGTGGAGACTGATTGTACTTGTATGGAGGCAGTTGAGCCTAGGATGAAATGGATTCACCCTCTTGGTTATGAAGTTGAAGAACATATTTTGGAAGGTTATGCTCAAGTCCTCTTATCTGCGCCCAAGGATCCCAATGAGCCTAGATGGGGCACTTACAGAGAAAATACAAATCAAGTTGATTCTATCTTATATAGCATTGAGAACAAAAGGAAGGCATCTAAGATAACCTCAAATATCCTAAAAGTTCATGGTGTTACACAAGAAGATCTTGACAAAACTAGAGAAGCTAAGATAGCCAAAGAACTTGAGAAGACTCCCACTAAAGTAAAAACTGAAAAGACTGATGATATGCCCAAGAAGAAGAAGAAGAAATCAAATGAAGATACATCTGCACCATCAACCACCATTGATCTGGATGCATCTCCACCATCAGTACCTAGCAAGAAGTCTATAGGAAGGAAGGAAGCGCCCACTAATCATCCATCATCAAGAACTACAAGGAGCAAGGTAAAGAACACTCAAGCTCCTCCTAAGGTAGGTTTCAGACCTATTCTTAATGTCTTAAGGAAAATAATTGTCAATGAAGGAAGACTAGAGTCTCTCAAAAATATATATGACAAATATCAAGAGATAGACAAATCAGAGATTCATTCTATGATCATCTCTCATATGATTAAGTTCAAGAGGACTGTATTGGAACTTAAGACTGTCATACCAAACAAGGTATGGAATATACTTGATATGTTGAAGAGGCAAGCAATTGAAGAGGATATGATGATAAGAGAAGAAACATTGGATAGTCTTCTCCCGGTGTGCTCACATGATGAGAAAGTCATTTTGTTAGATTTAGTAAAGCCGCACCTAAGAACCAAAACAAGAATTCTTCATATCATGAACAAGGAGTATGATCTGGTTGGTGAAGAGACTCATAAGGCATTTTAGTAGGTATTTCTAGATAGACATAGTATCCATCAATGGTGCCTACAACTAAGGCAACTCCAGTTCCTCCTAAATAGGTTGCAGAACTAGTAATTTAGAATGCACCTAAGACAGGCCCACAGGTTTCAGTGCCCTCAGTCTCAATAGCCTCTGATCCAATAAAGGATTCAAGGGATACTATAGTGATTGATGATATCAAGATATCTATGACCGCTTCTAATAATGATATGGATAAGGGTGAAAAAGCATTTATGAACTCGGAAGAGATAGAGAAGGTATGCACTGATGATACATCCTTACAACAAGATGAATTCCCCCCTAATGATTCAACAGATTTGAAAAAAGAGAAAGACAATCAAACCAATGAGATACCAGCTATGGAGATCCCAATTAAAAATGAATGCATGGACACTAGTCAGAATACCATATTCACACCATCCATTCAACCATCTACCTCATTGTTGTCAAGTTTAACTCCTGACTCAGGAAGTCTGGATGCTTGGGGAGAAGAAGATCTAATCAAGATCAGTTTCTTAGCCATGGAAAAGGCCAAAGAAAAATAGGTTATGAGAAATCCTCTATTCCTATAATCAGTAAACATTTTGAATGATCTAGTACCTGCAGATAAGAAAGTAGAAAAAATTCAATTAGTTGATGATGTAGACAGCATAGTAACAAGCTTCAAAACACATTTTAAAAGCTTAGTAGACTCAGCCACAAGAATTACAAAAGATAAGTATAAAAAGGAAAGGTTGAATGAACTAGTAAAGAATTTTTCCTTAGATCTGAAGTCTTTGAAGATTGGCCAGTCTATGTTGAAAGAGTTGGCATCTAAAGGTAGAAATCTAATTGCCAACTACATGGACAAGGTGAAATTCACCTCTAAACATATCAAGAAGATAGAGGAGGTAGACATCTTGGTTGACAGTGTTAGGAAATCAGTTGAGACATCCACGCAAGACATGAACATCTGCAACAATATCTACCAAGGTCAACTAGACAAGATAGAAAAAGCCAAAATGGAGATCAATAAGATAAGGATCAGGTAGACAGTTAAGAAATGCACGTGCACCCTCCTTAGCAGTTCTAGATGAGAAAATCAAACATATTGATGCCACCATTGTCACTTATGATCAAGGTCCCTGCATGGACCTGATAAAAATAGAGAAGCTCACTCATGCTCTATGGGCCCTTCTCTAGACAGTTGATGCAATGAAGGCATTCTGGCAGCAGGAGATAAAGAATCTTCAGGTTGTATATCTAGATGTATATATGGATTAAGTATATATGGAGTGTGTATTTATTACTATTTTGACACCTTTTTCATTAATGTCAAAGGAGGAGTAATATACAAGGAATATGTGCAGTATATATTATAAAGTATAATGATATATAGTTTTTGGGTGTTAGTCAATTTTGAGTAACTTGGCCACATTCCTTTGTTGCCATTAATGACAAAGGGGGAGATTGTTGGAAATTTGACTCCCAGGGATTATATGGCTTGTTTTGTGTTTTCATTATGCCAACAAATTCATATGAAGTTTTTGATAGTAAACTATGAAGTGAAAATTGACTAAGTGTAGAAGACAGAACAAAACATTGACTTGCAGTCGATCAGGGCATCAGCACACATATGTACGATCACCTAAGGATATATGCATTTAGACTTAAGCTCTATGGTATATTATTATTCTTATCCTATACACACATTGTACGGAATGGAAGTACATAAAAGTTACAGAAAGAACAAGTTCACCAGCAGTTCAGAATACAGAGTATGAAGCCGACTTCATTGTTTTGATTAGCGTGTAATCTTTTGTTATGTAAAGGCTAAGTGCCTATTGTAATAAGTTTGTAAGTATGTATTAAACATTTTTGTAAATAGGCTTAAACCAATTTGTTTGGAAGCATTGTGTATTATGTTTTTGGGCTGATTAAGGTCGTGTTTATAGTCGCTTCTATTTAGGCATAAAGATATTTATGTAATGCAAAGATACATTTGAAGTGTCATTGAATAAGTCAGAGAAGATGTATAGCAAAGCAGTATGAAGATATCAATATGAGATAGATTCCTTAAAGAAGTTAAGAGAATAAGTGCATAACTAGAACTGATCAGACATCTATGTCACATACAGTAGTTCATTTTTGGATATAGTGCATATCTATTCTTAGGAGGTTGTAGCCTTCTTTCTCTTTGAGTAGTGAGCTCTTGGACAGTGAGTCCTCACCCCTAATAGGGTTAATTGTAAAATACTCCTAACAGGGTCAGACCCTTAACCAAGTCATTGTACTCATATTGTAAAGACTACTTCTAACAGGGCAAAGGAATTTTAACAGGTTCATTATACTAGTACAGTACTAATTCCCACCGGGGTTTTCCTCTAATCAAGGTTTCCCCATTATCATATCAATTGTTATGTGATCTTGTGTTATGCTTCAATTGAATGTATATTTGATTTATGTTTAAGTTTCTAAATTTGAATAAATAGATAAACACTGTGTTTCACCCCCCCCCCCCCCCCCCCTCTCAGTGTTTCCAACAGAAATAATGTAACCTAGGAGTTTTTTGGATTGCACCCCAAAAGAACATTTCTTTGGATTGATTCTCCCTTTTAATTGCTCTAACCTTGTGAATATTTTTTCTAATATTGGTAAGTGATCCTTTCTTTCATGTTATTTTTCTATAATATCATCCACATAGTCTTCTAAAAAGGTATGCATCATATCGTGGAAGATAGTAATCATTGCTCTTTGGTAAGTTGCTTCAGCATTTTTGAGACCGAAGGGCATCACATTCCAACAAAAGGTTCCCCATGGGCATGTAAAATTTTTCTTTTCTTTGTCTTTTGCTGCAATTCAAATTTGATTGTATCCACTAAATCCATCCATCAAGGAAAACATAGAATGACCCGCTGTTAAGTCCACTATAGTATCAATGCTAGGTAGCGGAAAATCATCTTTTGGCAAAGCAAGATTAAGGTCTCTAAAATCTATGCAAACTCTCATGGATTTGTCATGTTTTTTTACCAGTACAATGTTTGATATCCATTCTGCATATGCAATCACTCTTATGAATCCAACCTTGAGTAGCTTTTCCAATTCTGCTTTTACTAAAAGTTTCACATGAGGGTGCATCTTTCTCAATGTTTTCTTTATGGGTTTTACACCGAATCTCACCTTCAAATGATGCATTATAAAGCTTGGATCTAACCCTGGCATGTCAGCATAAGACCACGCAAAGTTAATTTTCTTTTCTTGAAAGAATTTGATAAACTCCTTCCTTTCTGATGGACTCAAAGATGTTGCTAAATGAATAAACTTGGGATCCTCTTCAGTGCCAATGTTAACTTTCTCCCTTGTTTCAATAAGGATGGGTGACCTTTCATCTTCATGTTCGGGTAGGGTATCCAACCTCTCTTCCTTAGGTGGTTTTCACCACTAGACCTCTTCATTTTTTTGTAATTTTTTCTTTTATTTTATGGATTGAGGGGTTGGACCCCTGCCTCTATCATTATGTCCAGATTGTATTCATTGATGGAAGAAGATTTCTCAACCACATTTAGGTATTGGGCCATTGCAAGGTCATTGGGAAAGTATAATAAGTCATTTGGTTTGGATAAATCCCAATCAATGAGTTCGGGGTACATTAAGGCTAAGGATTCATTTGGAAAATTTTCTTTTGAAGGGTTTAGGGACATGACCTCATTTGAAGGTTTGTACATTGTATCACTTAGTTCTATGACATGGGCTTCCTCAAGATGTTCCATGGAACTAGGATCAAAATCTCCTTCACTAGCATCCTCGTTGATTTCCATGGGAAAGAATGCATGTGGATTAAATACAACATTTGAATCAACCCCCCAAGAAGGTACCCAAGGTTCACCTATCCATTGATTATTCCTAGATGCTTGACCTATGTTTGATTCTTGAGGTTCACTTGACACTTGTGTTAAATTCGAACCTTGATGCTCATTGTCTTGACTTGTGACATTGGGAATAGTTGCATATGTGTGAATAACATCAACTTCTATATCATGACAAGACTCTTCAGAAAAGGAATCCCACTCATAATCCATGGAATCATCTTCACTCTCGGATCCTACCATGTTCACATGTTCATGAAAATCATGCATTGGACTTGAACTTTCTCCTTTGTGTTGAAAACCTATTCCAGATTTCTCTTCTTTTGATCTCCAAGTCGGTTCAATGGGTTTTAGCAATCCTCTATTCTTGACTCCTAAGGGTCCTCTTCCCTTATACCCCATTTGTTGCACAATTTTATACCCTTTTCCATATTGATCGGTTTGAATTTTGATGTGTTTCACTCTTTCCATGGGATTATTTGAAGTGTCTTCCTCTTTGTAGAGCCATTGTAGTACTTCATTGTCCTCCTTTTCTAAGGCATAATTGTCACTCTCTCTTACAAAATGAGAGTTGTATTTATGAGGGGGATGAGAACTTGATGGTTTTCCATGTGTCCTAGGAGAGGTTGGTAAATCAAATAGGGAAACGAAATATTCCCCCACTCTCTTGGATTTGATTCTACATTGTTTTTCAAAGTTATGCATCATTTCATTCATCTTTTGATATTGATCCTTCTTAGCTTGTTCTCTTTCTTCCTTAGAAGGTTTTGAAATTTCCATCTTCAATGTAGAAGTCTTAACTGAATTATCATGTGAATTTCGACCCTCATAACTCATATTTTCCTTTCCCTTATTTGATATAGTTGACTTAGTTTGATTAGGGTTTGAGGTGGATGTAGCATTTGATGTCAACTTCAAACTTTCCTCTTTATGTTCTTCATTAGTGACATTAGGGATGACCCATTCCCTATTTTGAGGAATAAATAATTCATGACTTGGCTTCAATGTGTTACAATATTGAAAGGGATTAGAATCTCCTCCAATTGTGATCTCTTCACCCATATGTGGAAACTTTATGCATTGATGATAAGTAGAATATACTGCTTGCATCTCATGAATCCAAGGTCTTCCCAATAAGATATTATAAGTTAATTTCATGTCAAGGACTTGACATATGGTGTCTTTTTTTATAGGTCCCACTTGAATAGGTAAAACAATCATGCCTTTTGAAGACCTTTCTTCCTCATCATAAGCCTTAATGGTAATTTTCTTTTTGGGATCAATGGATGATTCGGATATCCCTAAAGACTTGACAAGGTTCAATATGCAAATATTAAGACCGGCTCCCCAATCAATGAGAACTCTCTTAACCCTATGCCTTTGGATTAACACTTCTATGTGCAAGGGAAAATTTTGAGGGTGGGTAATAGACATATCATCTTGTTCGGAGAATGAATGACAATGAGGAGCTATGAGATTTCCTACCATATTTTGAAAGTTATCTTCCTCCAAAGTTATAGGAACATTAGTCTCTACTAGGAATTTTTCCAAGATCTCTTTGTGATTAGGAGATAGTTTCAACAACTCCAAGATAGAGATTTGTGCTAGAGTTTTTTGCAATTGATCCACCAAACTATAAGGCTTTATTGAAGAATATGTTGGTTTAGCCAAAGTAGTTGTTGAAGTAAGACCAAAAGTTTTAGGGGAACTTCCTTGTAGGGTAACTCTTGCTGATTGCCCCCTAGTTACAACATTAGAGGTTTCTTGATTAGGTTGTTCTTTGATTACCACAACATTGATAGTACTATCATGTCTAGATAGGGCATTAATAGTATTGTCATAGCTATGGGAAAATTTTACATTGTTTTTGCCTCTCGAATTGTTGCCATTGTTCCCTCCATTGTGAGCATTGGAAGATTCACCCTTTTCATGTTTGTAGAAAGGGGTTTTAAATGTCGAATGGTCTTCATTATTTTGAGGTCCTTCTACCTTAATCACACCATTGTCAATTAGATCTTTCACTACGTCTCTCAAATGCATGCAATCATTTGTTTTATGTCCTCGATTCCTATGGTATTCACAATGACTAGACTCACTCCACCATGTAGGTTTGATTTGTGGTTCATATGGTTGAGCCCTAGGTAAGTAAATAATCTTATTAGAAATGAGAGTTCTCAATGCCTTCTCAAGTGGTTCACCCAAAGGTGTGAACGTCCTTTTAGGAGTTGGTGTAAAGAATGGCTTAGGCTTGTTAGCCCCTTGGTTGTTCCCAAAGTTATTATTGTTGGTATTTTTGTTGAAAGGTACTTTGGGTTCTTGAGTCACATTATTAGCTTTAGTGGATCCTCTTGTAAGATTGAAAGGGGTTGCCTTCAAATTATTTTCCTCTACAACTCCATCATTGACCACTCCTTTGTTGTTATTCCTCATTGAAAACCGGTTATTGTTAGGAGGATTTCTATTTTTATTGTTATTGGAGGTATTGTTGTTGTTGTTTTTATAAAGCTTAAGTTCTCCACTTTTAACCAATACCTCTTTCATGGTAACCCCATTCTCAATTACATCTTGGAAATACCTAGGACATTGTAACCTTAACTGGTAGTTCATCTCATTAATCAAGCTATTAATAAAGATGTCCGAGTTCTCTTTTTTAGGTACACTTTGAGGGTATCTAGAGAATACAACTCTCCATCGTTGTAAGAAAAGTAGGAATCCTTCTCCCTCTTGTTGCTTGGTATTATATAAATTTATCATCATAACCTCATGTTTGATATTGTAGGAATAATGAGTCACAAATTTGGAGGCCAATTATTTGAAAGTTTGGATGTCAAAGGGTAACTTGGAAAACCACTCCATTGCCATGCCTCCTAAACTCCTAGGAAACAACCTTATTAAATACATTGTATCATGCATAAACTCAAGGCTTAATGCACAAAATTCCCTCAAATGATCTTGAGGATCAGATGCTCCTTCATACTTTTTTGTATTTAGGAAAAACAACATTATTTGGGAATGGGACCATAATTAGGGTTTTATCGAACAAAAAAGGACACAAAGCTTCTATGGAAAAGGGTTTAGGAGCCCCTCTTTGTTTCATTGTGTCCAATTGCATTTGGAATAATTTAAATTTATTGTTCATGATATTGATTGGATTTGCCTCGGCTTCTTTTTGTTTGAGTTGATGGACATCATAATCATGAGGGAGTTTAAGACCCACTTGGGCTAGGTCTAAAAATTACTTCTCCCTATCTCTATCCAACACTTTCTCCATAAGTCTCATGAAGAATGGGCTTTGCATGGCTTCATTAACCTTCTCATCAGTTGCTTCTTCGTCATTAGGGTCAACATTGCCCCCATTGTTGTTGTTATTTAACCCTTGGTTGTTAGGGTCCATTCCTCGTGCATTATTGTTATTGTTTAACCCTTGGTTATTAGGGTCAATTCCTCCTCCATTTTTGTTATTATTATCAACCACACCACCTCCATTATTATTCATATCCTTATTAGCATGGTTGATTTTATCGAGGTCCATGTTTCCAAATTGGAAAGACATAGTTGGTTCCTCTTCTCTCATAGGTTCTTGCATTGGTCTTGAAGAAGTGAACGTGTCAATTGGAAAAGGAAGATCCTACCTTAGATATGAACCATCTGATTGTAGGGTTTTTTTAATTTAGTGATATTGAGTAAAATCCGGCATGGACATGAATTGCGTTAAAAATGTTAGCTTTCTCACTTATGTTGATCAATCCCTTATGATTTGTTTTTTGCAAAATGTCCAAAACTAGGGATTCTGATCAATTTGAACTTATAAACAGTTGGAAAACTCAAAAGGGTACTCAAGAATGAAATCCAATTTTCTCCAAGCCTTCAAGAAATATCCACTATTTTCGCATCTTTTTTTTGGGCGTCACTTTCCTGTGTGTAGTCGTGACTTAAACGTTAACAGGCATCAAGTGGAATTTATGTAGGCGGCACTCTGCAGTTGAGTAGGCAGCTTTTGCCTGTTGATAGGCGTTGTTTAAAAGTTTCCAGGAGTCACTTTCCAGTGACTTACATGGTATTTAATTTCTTCTAGGTGTCGTTTAAAATGTCACAGGCATCGTTTAACTTTTCACAAGCAGCACTTTGCGGATTGAGATTGTTTGTCTTAGAACTTTTTATTTTTTTTTTAAAGTTTTAAAGTTCTGATTAGATCTGTAGAATATTCTTGCTTGAAAATTGAAATACAAACGTAACACACACGTCAAGTTTGCATCATGTCCCTAAAACAACACTAAATGTGTATGTTCTTGGTCATTTTAAACAAGTATAACAGAAGAATATCTTCCACGCAATTTACCTAAAGTTAGATTTATCTTTTAAACACTTTAGCTCTAAAAGGTAGGATTGCTACTTATTTTGGATTTAATGATCACCTTCGTTCTAAACTATGCCAAGTTCTTTTACCCCCTTACAGGCTTCCCACACACACAAAAGTATGATTTTGCGCAATCCCGAAGGACTACTCAAGGAAGTGAAGAGACTTCCACACAATTTAGTCACCTTCCCATTAAGGAAGAATGCATTTATCTATAGTAGTACATTGCAAAAGTGATTGTCTCCCACTTTGGGTCGTTCCCTCTCACCGTCCTCGTAAGGAAATTCTCAAGAAGCAGGCCCTCTAAAGATCTATTTTTACTAGCATATATAGGAAAGAAAGAAATCAAACTTAGTTCAACAAGTTTGGGAATTTGATTCACTTAAAAAGTGAAGAGCATATCCCTATTGTTGTTCCTTGTTCCAAACACTTCAAACACTTAGTTCTTTTTCAACCTCGTAACAAAGAGGTTCTTAGAATTGAAATGTGTGGATAATTTCCTCCCTTTCTTTCTACCACTTCAAACGCAACATGTTTGGCTTTTTGATCAACTTGCAAGAAGTTAAGAGCATATGCCTAATGCTTTGTTCAAAATGAAAAATAACAGGGTTTTCCCTATTTAGACTAGTTTAAATGAAATGCCACAAGTTAAGGGAAAACAAGCTTGATAAGAAAAATACCTCTTTCAAAGCTAGCAATGGCTAGGCACTTTTTTGAGGTTTTTGTTCTTATTTTTCTTACTCACCTAGTGGCGATAGTTCCCACTCTGGCTCCACCAAAAAGTTAGTCAACACAAAAGAACAAAGTGAAGAAAAACTTGTAAAGCAAAAATGCAAATAAGTTCTTTTGATAAATTTTGCAAAAATCAACTTTTAAGAACTTAAAGCATCAAATCAATTGAGAATGGGAAATTTCTTCTTGTATGCACTACTAACTTTTATGTAATGCTCATACAAGTGTTCTTCTAACTCTAAATTTGCCAAGATATTAGCACTACGCAAATCTTTAGATTATTTCTTAAAATCTCTTACCTCTTTGCTTTCCTTTGTAACCCTGAGTTCTGGCTTCTGCACTTTTGGATGCTTGTTCATCTCTAGAAAAAACACAGATATAGAGTTAGAAAACTAAATTTAGTGATTAATCAGTAAAAGAACACAGAAAGCAGTAGACGTCATTTAGCTATTTCTAAGAGTTATTTAAAATAGCACAAGCGTGACTTTCCAATGACTTAAGCGTTATTTAAATGCTGCTAGGCGTAAAAACTTAAATCACAGGCAGTACAAAAACTATAAATTGCACAAAATAAAAGCTAATAAGCGTCAACGAATAGTTTGTAGGCAGCTTTGCCCGAGTCATAGGCGACACTTTACGCTCACAGGCATGAGAATTCATTTCACAGGCGGCAGAAGAATGAAGACAGAATTAGAAGGAATTCTATAGGCGTGATTTAACTTCTATCAAGCGTCATTGAATACTTCATAGGTGTCATTTCACTTGTAATCTGCAAAATTTGCATAAAGATGAAGAAAAACACATACAAAACTTTGAAGAAAGATGAATTAGAGGCCTAAAGCCCCACGATGGGTGCCATTTGTGTGTGAATTAGTTACACCTTCATGAGATTAGTTTATTTAGCTACAATTATATGGAAAAATGTAAACAATTTAAGCTAAAGAATTGTAAGTAAATCAATAATCATCTCATGGTTCTCTAACTAGTATGCTTGTAAAGCTCTCAGCCTTAATCTCTACTAGTGACAATCCTAGAATGAGAAATTGATAACAAAATATGCCTAAATCTAGCTCAATTCACTCAAATGATGATGATGGTGAATCCAAATGCAATCAAGATGGTCTCCATGATACTAATATGCTATGATAATCTCTATTATGCTCAAATTTCCTATAAAAATGGCTATAGGTTTGATGTTTTGCATTCAAATTTCTAGGATGTGATTATGTTTTAAAATAGCTTGTATTTATAGCAAATTCCCAAGGGTAGGGGTAGAGTTACTTGATCATGATTAAGCCTTGGTTGAGTGAAAGGCTTTGAGATGCTTTCAAATGGGGGGACAATTTAAATGATTGTCTCAAAGGTTGAGAAAAAAGGACAAATTTGAGTGATTGAGATTCAAAGTTGAAAATGAGTGATTGAGATTCAATTTTAGGAGTAATCCATGTGCTTTGTGTTCTCAATTCCCATTGGTGGCTCAAATTCATGTTGAAAGATATTAGGATTATTTAATTCAATCAATTAATTAAATTAGTCATGTATGGATGAATAGGTTCAATTTGATTTTTGATTAAAACTATACAATTAATTGATTAAAATCAATTATATAATTTTGATTGATCATTTTAGGCTTATATTTGATTATTTGATGTCATGGTTAATTAATCCTTTGATTTAAATTGATTTTGTCCACTTTGATTGATAAATGTCCATTTGAAATGATTTTGATCCATTTTGATGAAAATTAGAGCATTTGGCTGAGATTTGCAGATTTGAATGATTCTAGGACACTTGCCCAGTTTTAGGTGTCTACAAGTATTATTCTTAAAGTTGAAGAAAAATTTGCAATAATTTTTGTTTCTTAGGTTATTTCAAGATTGATGAGGTGAATGAATTGAATACATAAGTGAATTCTTCTTTGCATAGAAAGTGGCAACACTAACCAAAAAAAAAAACTAAAGGTCTCGATATAGAATCTACCACCAAGGTATGGATTTATTGAAGGGTAGTGAGAGGCACATTTTAACGGTATGTGTAAAAAAAATCCATAGAGGGTATAATGATTTGTACAATCCTTTTAAGCTGTTTAGATTTTTCAGAGTAATAAAGATATCAAAATAGAAAAATTGGTATCTTTACAATTTTTGCATTGTAAAGTGAGTTTTGGTATGGAGGATTGTCAACTTAAAAGGATTTCATTAATTTTTGCATAGCAAAGTGAGTTTTTGTCATCAAATAAATAATTTGTATGCACAACAAAACCACAAAAGTGTGTTTCTCCTTTAGACATAGTGAAAGTTGTATTTTTCTTCTACCTTCCATCAATGGGATCTTTATTGCACTAAATTCAATTCATCTGCATGTGTCCATTTTTCTGACAATAATAACATTTGAATTATTTCCTTGTTGAAATATTAGGCTTTTTCTTTGTAATCTTTATTTCTTTGTGGTTAAGGTTTACTGTTTTAGTTCTTTGTAATCTATTAGGCTTTTTCTTTGTAATGTGTTCTATTTCATGGTAGTAAGAAAGAAGGGAGGCACCTTGATTTTCTTTGTGGTTAAGGTTTTCATTAGCTCCTCTTTTTTATTATACTTGACTAGTTAGGTAAAATTACCATGAAAAAGATTATAGGTATCTTGTTTTTTTTTCTCTTTGCCCAACAACTCCCTAGTTATTGTACTTCTTTCATGCACCTATTTTTTTGTGCCAGTCACATCATTTTGAAAGGAAAAACAATTCTCTCAATTTAGTTGAATTTTATTTCTATGTTGTGTAGAGGCAAAAGTATTTGGTATTTCAATCACCTTCCAAACATTTCAGCCTATAATATTGTAAAACTAAATATATCACTTTCATGTTTAGAAGATATAGTATCCTTACATCTATTTTCAATTTTCCATCCATGTAACAACATCTCCTTTATTTTTTTGAGCTATCATTCCACCTTCTCCTCCTAAAAAAATATCACCTAATAAAATTGTATTTCAAATTGTTGCTTAGTTTTGACAACTTCTATTCTTTTCAAAAGTTTTATAACACTCTTTGAATTTGGCATTCCAACATTCTTACAAGATGGTAGAAAACTCTAGATGTTAAAATCAAATAAACTTCATCTAAAAGGGGTGACTTCTACACCTAATTATATTTCCAATTTATACCAAAATTGTCTAGTGTTTTAAACTAGAATAGTAAATCACCCTAAAATAGAAAGTTCATTTTGCTAAGTTCCACTTCAAATTAAATGAAATCTATCTAGATGACTCTTTATGTAAGCTATACTAGCCTCAATTTTCTCTATATAAGTCACCCATCTTTACAAATCATATATATTTATAATAGGCAAGAGCAAAGTGCCTTAAAGACATTTGAGCCTTGTGTAGAAAGAGCACCACCACATCTCTTATTCTATAACCTTAAAATATACATAAAATATTGTTCAAATTCTCTTTAATGATCTAGTTTTCATTTGAAAAGAGTTCTAAATTTTTTTAATTCCTCTCAGTTTTATTATCTAATTTTCTAAATTGAAATCATATATTTAAAATAATAATCATAAATCTTACCTAAAGTACACTAATAAGAATAATTTAATATTCTCAATTATATATTTGAATAATTAAACATATAAAATAATTTTAAAAGTCAATCTAAAAACAATTTGTACATTAACTACAACATAAACAACCATTTATATCAGATACTTTTAAGTAGTAACTAGTTTTTTTGTTGAACTCGTGGTTGTACCTTTTTTCACCCCTCTTTTAAGTATCATACTATTTTCTTCATATTAATATAAAATAAAATAAAATATATTTATAAAAGAATTAATTTATTACGGATTACAATATTAAATAAATCTTGAGAGATTACATAAAATCAATAGATCGATCCACAAAAATATGGGAAATGGATTCGTTATTGTATACCCACGTCAGCAATCAAGTTTTTTCTGGTCAACTAAATTTGCGCTTCTTTGTGATTTCTAGAAGATTTTGATAGATTATATTATAGAAGCAAAATTGAATATGTTTTTTTCCTCTCCACAAGTAAATGTTCGCTTGAAGTGTTTGACCGCGACCGAGGATGACAGATTTCCAATCTTTTAAGCAGATGCTTCTTTTGATATTGCTTCATCTTTAAAAAATTAAAAATTATCTTTAAAAAATTAAAAATTATATTGAAACCTGTTGTCTCTTAAAAAGACTCAGCAATGACATACAAAAATCCGAGGAGATTTATAGTTGTTTGAGCTCATAACAATTTAAATCCCTATAACTTTTGGGGCAGATATTTGAACAAAAAGTCTACTTCTTTTCTCAAGAATATATATAGTTTTTCATTTCTTTGTTTAATGGTGTTCCTATGGTGTTAGTTAATACATGACTTTAGCATTTCATGTGTGTTAGTTTATCCATTGAATTTAATTTTGAATTAGTATTGTAATATATATTCTTTTAATTTTAAATAAGTATTGTTTTTTTGGAGGGATTTTATTGGTTTAATAGATTAGATTATAGATGATATGTGTTAATGTTTGTAGTTTCAGTTGTATGATCATTAGAATACATATAATATATGTTGATTAATAATAATATAATATATATGTTATATCATTATTAATCATATGAAATTTAATATCTAATATTAAATTATTATATTATTCTTAATTAACAATTGATTGATGAAACATTATAAGATTGATTAAATTATAATTAATGGGAAGAGGCATGTCCTTTCTTATAAATAATAATGAATAGACATGTCCCATGAAGGAACATGTCTCTCCTATCCTCATTCCCAATATAAATGAAAGAGAGATTGTTGCATTAAGAAAATTACATAAACATTTGCAGCTATCCTAAAAACTTAACATGGTTATAGAGCCAGACTGCAAATGTAAGAGAGTAGTTTTTGAAGCAACTTGTGTCAAGGATGTTGATGCGCAAATAAGTATTTATTATCTTTGAATATTACATTTATCTACTCATTATAGTCTCTCTTTCATTTGTATTTTTATATGTACTATAAGAGCTATTTGTCTTGATCTTTTCTAGAGATGCTCTTGCAGAAAAGAGAAGATTAGATTCAGAGGGAGTTTGACTCTTCAGAGGTAACTTTGGACAAGGAGCTAAAAGATTGATATCAGACTCCGAGGGAGTCTGACAATTCATCTTAAGCAATCTTGGATGATCAACAGATTGATATCTGCTCAATGAGTTCTTCTCTATGAGAGAAGTTCAAGGTGAAATCCCTTGTTTTCACCCTCTATGCTGAAGCATGATGGATGTCATGTGTGTGACTCAATATTTTTTAATGGGCCTTCCCCCTGTGTAAATCATGAGGAAGTGACAACTTCCAAATGATTATCACTTGTATTTGTTAAAGTTATTAAAAGGTGACGATCTTACAATAACTTGATCTTCTATCATGATAGACATCTTATGATGGCTAAAACAAATCACGATAGATGATATGAATGTTCCTATGGTAAGTGCACATTACCTATGGACATCTTTTGAGTACTTGGTGGACATCATATGACTTGATGTTGGTAGTTCATTACTCTAAGCGCTTGGTGAATATCATGCAACAAGATATTCTGCAGGCCAATGCTTCTGATATCATGAGATGATATCTTTGTAAACTTTTGAGTAATTGGTGGACATCATGTGACTTGATGTTGATAGGCCATACTCTGAGCACTTGGTGAATATCATGCGACTTGATATTTTGTAGGTGAATGCTCCCGATATCATGAGCATGAGATGATATCTTTGTAAACTTTTGAGTACTTGGTGGACATCATGTGACTTGATGTTGGTAGGCCATTACTCTGAGTATTTGGAGAATATCATGTGACTTGATATTCTTTGAAAAATACTCTCAATATCATGAGACTTGATATTCTTGGTCAGACTATATCTCTGATATCATATTGAGGTGATATCTAAAATATTTTTTGATTTACGGTGAATATCATGAGACTTGATATTCTTGGTATCTCTTGATATTCATGGTATCTCTTGATATCATGATGAGGTGATATCTTCACTCTTAAAAGTAATGGATGTTTTTTGAATTGTATTTTGATGAACTTTACCTTCCCTAACTAAGAGGGTGTGTTGATGTTTTGTGTAGCTATGGTAAGGTTCATAAGTGTTGACACGGGAGACCACTACACATTTTGTTTGATCATCCTCCCTAGCTAAGAGGGAGTGTTAATTTTTGTAACTTCAGTTGTATGATCATTAGAATACATATAATATATGTTGATTAATAATAATATAATATATATGTTATATTATTATTAATCATATGAAATTTAATATCTAATATTAAATCATTATATTATTCTTAATTAACAATTGATTGATGAAACATTATAAGATTGATTAAATTATAATTAATGGGAAGAGGCGTGTCCTTTCTTATAAATAATAATGAATAGACATTTCCCATGAAGGGATATGTCTCTCCTATCCTCATTCCCAATATAAATGAAAGAGATATTGTTGCATTAGGAAAATACATACAACATAGAGTGTTATTACATTTGCAGCTATCCTAAAAACTTAACAATATATATGAGTTAGTCTTTTGGTTTGTAAAACTTAAAATATGTTTCGTATTTTTCTAACATCAATGTCATAAGATTTAATTATATGTCTAGGATTATATGTTTAGGACATTTGTCTATACCACTTTTATAATTAGAAGAAAATATTTTCAAATAATAAAAATTAGTTAACCTCAATTACAATATGCATTAGGCTATGTTCATCAATCTCATTGAAAAAAAAAACACAACAATTAACTCCTTAAATCTATCACTTTGACTCATCTAACCTATATATTTTTGTTAGAGATTACTAGAAATGAATTATCAATAATATTTCCATTGGGCTTGGTTGGCATCAAATTAAGCTTGCATCAAGGATATAAACTAGTTGACGTCCATTATCATATTTTCATCTATCTAAAATTATTATCAAATCAATCTTATGGCCTTACTATCCTCAATGAAGATTCATGCTTCCCTCTATAGACAATATGCTCCGATTAATGCTCTTTAATGTCATACATTGTTAAAGAAAAGTCTACATCCATACAAACATTTTCTATAGGAACCAAATGACACATCCTATAGTGGGCACAATGATATGATGTTAGTGCTCTTTATGATGTGTTATGCATGGGTGCCCATGGACTATGGGGTTTTGATAATCAATTGAAATTCATATTTTTTTCTTATTTCTATACCATGTAGTGTAACAATGCTCAACACTAAGGTCAAATTTAATCCCAATTATGCTCTACACTTCCTCTCATTTTCACTTGACATATATTTGACCATCGCATTTTTTTGTGCTATCTCGTAAATTATTTCAAAGTCTAATTACATTGATTATTTTATGATCTGCTACTATAATTACTTTATATCTAACGTAGGGCATGGTTTATCTTTATTTTATGGTGAACCCATAATTTTTACTCTTATTATTTATGGATAAATTTTCTAATTTTTTGAGTTTTAGATTTGATTCATCTAATTCTTCCCAACCGTCCATGCTTATTTCTTCTTGAGTATGTTTATCACTTGAATTATTTTGCATACTTATTTATGTCATTTTCATTGTTGAATATCTAAATCATGGATTTTGGCCAACCCTTTCATTTTTTATTAAACTAGAAAAGAAAGAAGACGCATTTCAATATTACTTTCCATTAGTGGGATGTCATATATACATTTATAGACTGAATGTAGTCTAAAGGGTGTAAAATACTTGGCTCCAAATTTTATTAATGTAGGTAGAAAAAGGTTAAATAATGTTGTTTTATCTATTGTATAGGGGAGATTAGGGTACAAAGTTATACATTTTATAGTTGCACATATCAACTCAAGGTACATTTGCTATATATCATATATTTGTAGTGGTGCATGGTTGTCATCCCAATATCAGCTAATTGTCATTATATTTTGCTTTTATTTATAATTTGTGATCCACCTTAACCTTGATGCTTTTTATTTTAATAACCTAACTATATTTTTAAAACACGAGGCACAATCACTCATATATATGTGTATTGGTTTTCAAGGTCTACTTCATATCCTAGATATTTGATTACGGATGGGTTTGGACCTTTCACCTTGAAAATTGATGGAGTTTCATCATTATTTAGGCTTCCTAGAGGGAATAAATGCATCCCATTGCTAATATATCTCATTCATTTCCTTAATGCACATGTCCATTTCATGATATTCACTTTCTATTATAAAGGATGTCAATAATATTCATGATCTAGAGCATAGCCATATATTAGAATCATATAAAAAATTAGATCAATTGAGGGCTTCACAGATGTTAAGACTACAACACATTCCTATCAAGTTTTGTATGCATGCATTAAGAATGCATTAGATATCATTAGGAGATTAAATATTCTAATAAAATACAATACAAAAATGAAGTAGGGTAAAATCACAATCATTGTCACCCTTTTACAAAGGAAAATGTTAACAACACCAAAACTATAAAACTTCAAGGGCATAAAACTCACATTTCTGTTGAGAATTTGAAGATGATGTAAACTAGTGAAATGTGTGAAATAGGATGAATTTTATGCCTATAATTTTAAAAAAAAATTGAACAAAAATTAATATATTTTTTAAATCTTTTAGGTCTATTTTTTGTTTCCTGAAAAATACTAAAAATCAAGGGGTTTACTTCCTGCCAAATCATTATAATTTAGAGCTGAATTTTTGGCTTTGATTGTGTATGTTTTTTAGCATCAACGTTTCGGATCACACTCTGTGATCCATCATCTTATTTTTACTTTTCCTTATTGCTCTCTGCTCATCCTGGTGATGGATCATGGAGTGTGATCCGAAACGTTGAAGCTAAAAAACATACACAATCAAAGCCAGAAATTCAGCTCTAAATTCAATGGATTGTGGAAATCTGATTGATTAAATCATTATAAGTAAAACATTGTTTTCTCCTCCAATTTCATAATATGTTTCAGACGGCGTGTATAGCTAGTGTATAAAAAATGAAAGAAGTATTTTCAATCTCTAGTTTGTGCATTATAAGTATTCAAAGTCAAAGTGACCTGAAATCAACAATTTTTGTCTCCCGCCACTTTTCCCCTATAAAACCTATACCAAAAACTAAATAAATTACATAGTTTTGAGGAGGACTCTCTTCTCTAGTGTTGTATATGATTTTAAAATTTTTTTTAATTGATTTAGCATTTTTGTTATATTTTTTGAATCAATGACTTCTCAAAATTTAATATACCTACATGTAGTTTTTAGAAAATTTGTTTAATGTTTTGTAATTAAAACAATATAGAATTTATAAGTTTAGAAATGTAGTTCTGAGATCTAGAAAAGGGTACTTTTACTTTTTTGACATTTTCTATATTGAGCAGAGAACAGAACAACAAAAGTGCAAACTTCTATATTTTTGATGTTTTTGGGGGTTTGGCTGCCAACATGGCATGTCACCTAGGAAGACTCGGCCCAGTCTAACTTGGCCTAGTTAGACTCGCCCGATTCCTACTGGGTCGAGTCCCTTTAGGGGTCGACCCTCGCGAGCGATCGCGTGGGCGACCCACCCTTGCAAAGAGAAGGATATATATATATATATATATATATATATATATATATATATATATATATAATTGCGAGTTTCACTCCTTATTTAAGAATATAAGGGATTTGTGAAGCTAGGAGGCATTTTTTCAGGGAAGCTACAATGGCATTTTGTTTCCGGAGGAGTGTGAAGGAAAGTTTTTTAGTTAAAAGGGATTAAATAAGTTTTTTTCTTGCTTCTATTTGAGCAATGGGAAATAAAAGGACTAGAACAAGGAAATATGATCGTAAAAGGGATGACAAAATGAAAGGTCATACGAAAATTATCAAAGAGAAACTAGTCGATGTTGAAGAAGAACCTATCGATGTTGAAGAAGGTGCAATGCAACTAGGGGAGGATATTGGTAGTAGTCAAGGTATACATATTTATCCTACAATGTAAAATTTGATGAAGATGAATGAGGAATCACTTATCAGTTAAATTGCACCAGAGCACTTGGTACCTGAAAGAACTATTAAATTGCATCTCACAAACATGTAGAAGGAATATTTTGAGGATAAAAATTTGGTGGGAAAATGATGCAAGAGAATCTTGGGTCATTGGAAATCCTGCTCAACCAAAAATATGGTTTCTTTGTTCTTTAGTTTGTTTGGAGGTTGTTTGGGAAGTTCTCTGTTGCTCTGGTTTTGTCGCTCAGTTATGCTTGTTCCGAGTTCATTTCTTCTGACACTCAGGTTTGTCTTTTGTTTCTTGGGTATGCTTGACCTGAGTCATTTTTCTGTTGCTTGAGGTGTTCTTTTCCTGAGTCACTCTGTTTATCGGTCATCCTTTGCCCACGTTGTTTATTTTGGAGTTAGATCTGGTGGCTGACTTCTTCATTTAATTTATGTGGCTTAATTAATATGGGGTATCTCTTTGGAATCTATGTGGACCTAAAACTGGGTCTCACTTATGAATTTGAGTGCCGACCTCTTTGGTGGACTCTTGAATATATTTTTTTCTATGTTCTTAGTTTTAGGCAGCAGTTTAGAGGTAGGATTTGGATATCATATTGTAATAGAACATTATCTGTTGAGATATTGGAAGGCAGGTCTATGACCTCACATGTATGAATATCAATTTGTAATTCACGGAATGTATATAGCTAAAACCAGGAAGGCCTTACCGCCTGACATATAATGAGTTTGATTAATTAATGAAAAGGATCTCTGATGTTTCTTCTCTCACTTTATTGTTGTTGTTTCTGCATTGTGTCTGTGAGCTAGTTTGGTAGCTGGGAGTTCCTTTGGCCCCATCTTCTATCCCTCTTGTGTTAGATGGTATTAGAGCATTGGTGAGATCTAAGTTCCTTCTTGTAAACCCTACCCCTAGTTGTTGATATTTTTGTGGGGTAGCAGATTGCGATCTGACCTACAATTACAGAGGGATTCAAGATGGTTTGTGGGAGAGGAAATGCAGATCTAGGTCTAGCTGATATGCTTAGACAGATGGTTGCTAGATTGGAAGCTATTGAGACAGCCCAGCGCAGAGGAAGACATCTTGAAGATGTTAGAGATGATAAATTGGAAGAGGTTCAAGGTGAAGTTGCACCTGCACCTGTTGTAGATCAGGAAGAAGAGAGATTCATGTGAGCTTTAAAAAGTTTGAAATCCACACCTCAGCTTAATCCTCTTGAGTATAATGGAAAGTTGGATTCTGATGAATTGATTGATTGGATAACTGAGATGGAAAAGTATTTTGAATATGAAAATGTATCAGAGGACAAGAAAGTGAAGATTGCAAGCACAAAGTTGAAAGGACATGCATCCTTATGGTGGGAACATCTGCAATTGGATCGAAAGAAGAAAGGTAAAGAAAAAATCAAGGTATGGGATAATATGGTAAACAAATTGAAAGGCAAGTTTATACCTTGTGATTATCAGATTAACCTGATTAGGAGAATGCAAAGTTTGAATCAGAAAGATAGATCAATAAAAGACTACACTAAGGAATTCTACACATTGGACATCAGATCTAGACATGTTGAAGATGAAGTGGAAAGAGTAGAAAGATATCTGAATGGATTGAGAAGTTCTATACAAGATGAGATCAGCTTGGTCAAGATGGAAAACATTGAGGAAACATATCAGTTTTCCCTAAAAGTTGAGGAGGAGTTGAATAGAAGATATGAACAAAGACAAAGAGGCAGAGGTGGTAGATTCCCTAGAGGAAGATGTAGATCTCATGGTGAAAATAGTAGATCTAAACCAGACAAGTCAATTTTTGACACATCTCAAGACGAAGGAAAGACTGAATGGAAAGGTGGAAGTTCATACTAAGGAAGAGCCAATTACTCCCAAGGTGGTTATAGAAGAAAATGGGTTCCAAGTAACTTGTTATAATTGTGGCACTAGTACATTTGACCTCATTTTTCTACCAAAATTATCGACCATTAATTAAAAAGGTTTAGGTTGGTCAGATTATAGAAGGAAAAAATTGTTTTTTTTTAATCCATGCCCGTGTTGGTCGATATTTCGACCAATACCATGTTGGTCAAAATATCGAAAAACACGGGCATATAACTTTAAAAAAAAGATTTCAATTCTCATTTCATTTTTACGGGCAAATTATATGAAGTGTTGCAGCGCACGAAGGAGGACTGCAGTGCGCGAAGGATTTCCATCTTCTAAGCTACACACCAAGGGATATAGGAACGAAGCTTATTCTATATTGTCAAGAGCCAAACCCTACACTAGCAGCATATCCAGCACCCGAGGTTAATAGCATATTCCATCTTTTTATGTTATCAGTACGTTAATGAACAGAGGGATTTAATAACCCTATTAATCTATTTGGCATATGTGGCTGTAAGATTCATTATGTATCTACAACATCGGGTATGTGGTTGAATAGTCTGTATGTTGTGTGTTACAAAACCAGTAGAAGCATTAACATCTCATTTTAAATCCCTTCGATGCATTTATAGTTGGCTGCCATTTAATTAACTGGTCTTCATCTTACACAGTTGGTGTGGAATAAACAAATACCTTTGACTGTTGTCGTCAAATGATTAAATCCATTTGATTTTGTTTATCTAGTTTTGTTTTAAATTTACTTGGACTTTGTCAGACCAGGATTCAAAACCCATTATCCTCGGCTCTGATATGAAGTTTGGCCCTAACTTGTAATTTCGCCATGAGATTTCCAATGTCATGGGTTGAAAGAAAAGTTAGGGTAATGTTTGTGCATATACCAAACACTCAGAACCGTGCAGAGTGTTAAAGTTGCTTCTTGGTCGATGCCCTAGTTGGTATATGTGG
>MU225542.1:179169-196220 GCA_018584345.1 Thuja plicata
GGGTGGTTGCCTTTAAGGAAGTTGGTGGCTTCCTTTTTGAGGAGTTGCTCACACATGTGTGAGCACTCCATTAGTGCTAAAAGGTGTAGGAATCACACCTTAAGTGTGATTAGTGTGTGTTTAAGTGAGAAAATAGGTTTATTAAGAGAAATAGGTAGAGTAGGGTAGGAATAGAATAGGTTTCTAGGTAGGATTAATAGGTCTTATTAAATTTAATCCAAATTAATTTGAATTAATTATGGTTTAGAAGAATATTAGCAATGTGGGGAAATAAATAAATTTGAAATTTATTTAAAAGGGGATTTATGGAAGGGAATATATTAAATAAGATTTAATACATTAAAAGGAATAGTATTTAAATTAAATTTAAATACTAAAGGAAGTGAATCATATTTAATTAAATAAATTTAATTAAATAGATAGAAGAATATAACAAATATAATTAATTAAAATTAACTATAATGTTATGGGAATATTAATTAAATTAATATAAGGACGATTTTGGACGTCTACAGCAGGTATATCAGCAACCAATATAGTTAATAACATCCTCTTCTCTGTGTGTGCTGCTAGAGCCACTTGAGCATCCTTGATTTGCCCAATCAAGGGTACCTCTTTAGCATCCATAGAATAGCATCTACCATGGGCTTTGATGAGGGTTAAACCTAAGGCCTTGGCTATAGTTGATGGCATCACATTGTCTGATTAGGCACTAGAATCTATTATGCAATTACTCAACTTGCAACCATTGATAAATAATGACACATAGAAAGGGTCAGGCTTTCACCCAGGGGAAGTAGTCAAAACTGATGACTCTCCTTGTTCAAATAGACCCACCAAAATAGATGCTTCTTCTACTGAAGCTATAACATTTTTTTTAGAGTAATAGACCTTTTTGGTTATTAATTAAATCATTTTGATCTAATTACTAACTCACCTATTCACTCTAGTTGCTTAAGCCAACCTTAGGGTTTCCCTTTTAGGGTTTCATGATTCCTTTCTAAGGAATCACCTCTTTGTATTTCTCAACATATTGAATCATATTGTAATACATTATTCATAATAGAAGATTGTTTTTTTTGAATGTGAATATGATGCCTCTAGCTTTTTGGCCTCCATAGATTTTTCTCACTTTATGTTCTTTGCTTCTTCTATGTGACAAGGTTATGCATGCAGGTGTTCTTGGGAGATTAAGATTTCTACCTAATATAACATGGTATCAGAGCTATATTGCTACTCTCTATTCATGTTTTGTTGAAGTGTTTCAAAAGTAGGAGGTTTATTTATTTTTTAGAGCTTTTTATGTGGATTTAGAAGGTGGGCTTTGTTTCTGGTCACTTTGGACTCAAACGAACATCTCCATTGAGCTCAGAGCACCCCAAAACCTCAGAATCTATATAAACTTGTCCATTTTGGACAACATGGCTCTGAGACAAAAAAAATTTGGTTTCCAGTGTCGTATGGGCACAGAAACTGAGAAAAAAAAAACTATTTTTAAAGGCTTTTTTGCGTTTTAAATAACGCAACCAATGCATTTTTGAAATGTGCCAAAAGCACTCCACTGCCACTGGCCTACACCACCCACACCTCCGCGGCCAGCTCTGCCGCTCGGCCTCCCCGCCACCCAACCCCACTGCCGCCTACCCCCATCGGCCCCGCTCCACTCCGCCGGCTCCTACGCCTGGCCCCGCTGCCTGCAGCGCCACTCGATGGGTTTTTAGCCCTGTGGGCCCCTTTTACTGCCAGCGGCAATCACATGAGTGACCGGGAGCTCCGCTCCAGCCCCCTGCATGCGCCATGCACCCAGGGGCCAAGGTTTTTTCAGCCCCAGGGGCTTGAAACTTTTTTTTGGTGCCCTTTTGATCCTCTGACTATTTTTTTTCTCTATCTAGAGCATACAAAGGTCTTTTTCTGACTTTTTTATATCGCCAAAAATCTCTTTCCGATGATGGAGGTTGGAGTTTTGGATTCTATTGTTTTGACAGTGTTTTTTGCTGTGAAAGTCCGATGTCTACTTTTACCTTTTGGGAGTCATATCTTTCTCATCCAGACTCCTTTTTTGGTAAAATAGATATCGTTGAAAAGTTGGTTCAATGAGTTTTTCAGTGGTATAGGTCTTTTATCTAGATTTTTCTCCAGGTTCTTTCTCCTCCGAGTTTTGCACTTTCACACTCTGGCTGATTACTTGGGTTCTATAGGTCGTGGGCTCTCTTCTTCTGTTCTTCTAGCTCACTCTTCTTTTTGAATTTCTAACCATTGTATATTCTCTTCTGTAGCATTCTCTTTTCTGTAAACACATTAAGATAAAGTACCTTCTTTTGCATATCTAGGATTTCGAGCACCTTGTGTTTGTTTGTACTCGCACTCAGTTATAAAGTGCCATGGGGGGTTATGATATTTTGCCTTATGTTCTCATCCACTTTTTTCAAGTGATCATACCTTCCATGACATTAGCCCATGCTATGTGTCCATGATACCACCCTTTATCATGTGCTTGTACTTCTGTTGCACTGTTAGTGTTCCTGATTCTTCTTCTTGCAGCTATTTCTGGCATTGCATTTCAGTGTTCCTGTCAACCCTCTCCCTATTCAACATTATGGGGGGGTTCACCTATTGGTTCTATTTCTTCCTTGGTTCTGTTGAGTGATCTACATATTCAAATTTTTGTTCCTATGTACTAGGCGAATGTAGTGGCTAGGCACCTATGCATTTTGGTGAGATGGATCGTCTACTATATAGACACTCATTCTTTCCTACTTTTGGAGGTCACCTCTTTGATTGATCAGCTCTTCAGAATTTGTCTTCTCTACCTGGTCATGCACTATTTCAGTGGGGGTTCCAGCAGTTACTTCTGACAGTGTTTGCAACTTCATGCTTCAGAGATGCTATACATGCTCTTTCTTGTTCCTTTCTTTGGGACTTTCCCTAGATTGGAGGCTTTATTTCCTTCATCTAGTTCATCTCTTTTGGGGTAGAGTTTTTCCCACTCGATTTTCCCTATTTCCCCGCTTTACAAAGATTTCTTATATTGGGTACCTGATCAGGCCTTTGTTGCTGGGACCATCTTTCCTACTTTCTATAGTAGTCTCCTAGGCTTTGCTTCTCCCTAAGCTTATCTTAAGGGGGGGTGTTAGAGTAATAGACCTTTTGGGTTATTAATTAAATCATTTTGATCTAATTACTAACTCACCTATTCACTCTAGTTGCTTAAGCCAACCTTAGGGTTTCCCTTTTAGGGTTTCATGATTCCTTTTTAAAGAATCACCTCTTTGTATTTCTCAACACATTGAATCATATTATAATACATTGTTCATAATAGAAGCTTATTTATTTTGAATGTGAATATGATGCCTCTGGCTTTTTGGCCTCCATAGATTTTTCTCGCTTTCTATTCTTTGCTTCTTCCATGTGACAGGGTTATGCATGCAGGTGTTCTTGGGAGATTAGGATTTCTACCTAATCTAACAATTTTTATTTAAATATTGGGTCTCTCCTTTATAGAATTCCACTAATTTTTGTAATTCTACAGGATTAGACTTGAGATAATCTATGAGATAAACCTAAATTCTGGAATCTTTGCAAAATTGAATAATACCAAAAAAAATTTGTTCCTTACCGGGTTGTAAATTTTTCACTCCATCGTTGGCATATTTAGAGTAAGAACTAGATGCCTCACTACCTTTGGGTAGAGGTGTGGAAATAGAGGCTTTTTCTTTCTAATTTCAAGTTAATACTACATAAGATGTCCCGTCTATAGTAGCATAACATGCTGCATCTCACTCTGAATCTGATACATACTCAAAAAATAAGTTTTCAAAGTCACAATGTGAGCACGCATCTAATTCAGCTCCAGATGCTCTAGCATTCCATTCATCTCTTTGATGCATCTGCCAGGCATGAGCTACATCAAGAAAAATTTATCCATAATGATCTGTTGTCAGGTGAAAAGCACACGTATTTCCACTTTTGGGAGGAGCTTCTATGGCCAGCCTTTGTGGAGGAGTAGTCAATTGTAATGTTTCCCATCAGTATTCCTTGCATCATTGTTTCTCCCAGACTGATCTTGAAAATTCCACTGGTAAGTATTGTTAAATCTGGGAAGTTGTCTTTTGAAAGCAATGAACTCATTAGACAATTTCTGGATCATCTCATCTGATGATGTGGTGTTGCTAGTACTAGCCTAAGTTTGTATCTCTCATTTCCATTTTCCTACTGAGAACATGTGATCCTATAATTCTACCACATTCCTCTAGGAAAGATCTAAATTGGGTAGGTTTGTCCTTCTCAAATCATAACTGATATCAAGAGGTATAGCACTTATAAAAAAAAAATTTATATTACCCGTTGTAGGCTGATTAGTTGTTGGGATACATTTAACTAGCTTGTTAAATTTAGCAACAAAATCTCTCATGCTTATTGAAGGCTCTTTTTTTATCAAAGTCAATTGTGTTAACAGGGCATGCTCATCTTTAGCAATTTTAAACTTCCTTTCAAAAGTCATTCTCATGGAAGCCCAATCTATAATAGAAGATACTGGAAAATGATAAAACCAATCTGTCGCACCCTCCACAAGGGTCTTAACAAATAATTTTACAGCAACATCTTCTTCTCGTACTACTAATATATTGATGGCTCCAAATAAAGCAGCAATATGTTCATCTGTAGATACTATCCCATCTCTGGAGAATTTGGGAAAATTCTTCCTTAACCCTGAGGGCAGTGGGTTATATGTTGCTAACTGTAAGGGACCAACTGTAGCAGCCCAAGGAACTGCCATAACTTCCTGAGGTAGATAAGGTGTTAGGTTTACAATAGGAGGAGCAACTACTCTATGCAAGGTTAGCACTTAACTTGTGGTAGATAGAAGGTATGATTGTTTGGGAGGTTAAAGAGGCCTAATTTTTCTTTTAGTATTTTTTTCCCTCTGGCGAGGTACTTCGAGCAGGGAAAGTCAATCTTTGCAAGTCTTTCAAAGACTGGGTCTCTACCACCTTATTTCCTTATACTTCTGAGAAATCTTTTAGGCTCCACGATTTCCACTTAATTTATAAATATAGCCTCATGCTCTTCAAGGCATTTTTCTCTTTGCAAATTCCTCCTTTGAATGGCTTGTTCAAGTGCTTCTTCTCTCACATCTTCTTGTTCAAGCACTTGACTAGCGTTTCTATAATGTTTGATATTTCTTTTGTGTCTCCAAGAAAAAGTATTCAATGAGGAAACGAGATACTCTTGATCATCTTGGAATCTGAGGTTTGGCTGAAGTATAGGAATCAAATTTTCATGAGGAAGCACCATCATTCCTCATTATATTGCTTATGGTCTAGTGACTATTTGTCTCCCCAGCAGAGTCGCCAAAAATTTGTTGGCAAACAGATTGTTCTTTTTCACTTTAACTCTAAAGTACCCAAATCTTAAAGAAATAATTGAATACAACACTTAAGGGAGCTGTACCTTCAAATTCAGAGGGAAATTAGTTATTCAGTTACAATTCCCAACTATTGTATTCGATTGTTTCTTTAAGATTTGGGTACTTTAGAGTTAAGTGAAAAAGAACAATCCGTTTACCAACAATTAGTTTGGCTCAAACTGTGTCATCTTTACAACAACTTGCATCTTTAACTCAATCCAAGTTTAGCATTCCTACATGTGACATGGGTAGTCCCTTATCCTTAGACATTATTTGTACTACTATTCCTCAAAAATTGTATATGCCTCATCTAGATAATTACAATGGTAAAGGCGATCCTATTACTCATGTTAAAACATTTCAAATCCTTTGTAGTGATTATGCTCATGACCATAGGATTTTAGCTAAACTATTTGCTAGAACCTTTCATGATAAGGCTTTGCAATGGTATTTTTCTTTACCTCCTTATTCCATTAATTCTTTTTCTAAACTTGCTAATACCTTCATTCAACAATTTCAAAATAACATTGGTCCACAAGTTTCCTTAATTGATTTAATGCATTGTAAACAAAACATTAAGGAAAAATTGATTGATTTAATTGATAGATTTAAGCATTTGTATGCTCAAATTTCTTATCATGTTCCTGATATTTATATTCAACACATGTTTATTTCAAATTTACAAAAGGATATTAGATATAAGATTTTGCTTACTGAATTTACCTCTTTTCAACAACTTTGTGCAGCACTTCATCATTATCAATTACAAGTGAGTCAATTTGAGAGAAACACTCCAATGGCTCCTATTTTAGTTGATAAGAGTGACAATGATCCTAGTCTTGAACAATTTCATAAACCTAAAAACTACATCAAGATTAATAAACAGATGAATGTGGTTGTTGATCAAGTTGTTGTATCTCACAATGCCACTTCTGCATCCACTGCCTTCTGTATGAATCGTACGTTTACACCTCTCTCTTAATATTTACATTCTATTATGAGTAGGTTGTTAAGTGATAATATGATTACCTTTCCTCCTATTCGACCTCTCCTTCCTACTACCATAGCTTCAAAATCCTTTGATTCTAAAGCTTTTTGCCAATACCATCGCCAGAATGGCCATGATACTGAAAAATGTTATTCTCTAAAGCATACAGTTCAAGACTTAATAGATTCTAATGCTTTTCTATTGATAATATTGATGGTAATGGGAATAAATATGTCTCTCCTCCTAATCAAAACCTTCAAATCTATATGAATCCTCTACCCACACATGATACTAATACCATCGCTCAACCATCTTCTGTGGATATTTTTTACGATTCAAAGATGGATGATCTTAATCACATTTTTAATCATGTGGAGAGCATTTTTGTATCTAAACCTATTGTTCAATATCCTTTGCCTCCACCTCAACTTTAAGTTCCACCTAAACCTCAGAAACAAATCAAGGATAAATGACCTCGGGAACTTTCAATTACCTTTGACGACTCTAAGACTATTAAGGCACCTGATGGTCCCCTTTATATTTATGCTAGGATTGCTAAGATACATATGCATGGTTTTCTTGTTGATCCCACATCTTTAATCAATGTTATTACTGAGGAAAATCTTTTTATGAAAGGCCTACAATGTGATTGTTATGATCCATTGAATGCATGGATCCAAACTTGCAATGGTTTTCTCTATCCTGCACTTGGTTCTATTAACTTGCATGTTGAACTCTGTGGCAAGGTTGTAGATACTACCTTCATTATTGTTCCTACATCTGATCAATTTCAAGTCAAATTTGGTTTGCCTTGGATAACTACTATGCATGTTATTGCTTCTCATATTCATAAATGTCTTAATTTCATTCATAATGGAGAAGTAAAAATGATTAATCATAGTTTATATCAACCTTCCAAGCCTAGAGATTGTGCTACTCTTGATTTATTTTGGCTCTCATTACCTAATTCATGTCCTCGTCGCCCTGATAACCTTTTTCGTTCATATCAAGCCTATAAAAATCACAAGATTGTTGAGTTAAGCATACCTAGGATATATCTTAACCGTGGTCTTTTTCCCACTCCTTCTATACCTCCTTTATCCATTACTACTAACTCTATTACTCAACCTCCCAGTTTTGCTTCTCAGCCTACTATGAATCCTACCAATCCTTTTATAGAACCTACGAAGGAATCAATGGATATTCCTCCTCATTCTCCACATGTGTGAAACAAAGAAAAATGTAATAAATCTACTAACAAACATCATAAGAAGCATAGAGATAATTCTAGGGCCCATGCTTCTATTCTTCGAAATTCTTTATCTTCTTTTGATCAACCTATGCCTGATGTGTTGAAAGAAGTCAATATTCACAATGATGTTAAGATGAATGAGTATGATGATCCTATTCGCATCTTAGATCCCATTTTAATTAATCTTGATGAGGAGGATACTTTAGATGATCCTATTGATCTTAGTGATGAATATGAGACCATTGATCTTGATAATGATTTACCTCATATGCTTTCAACTCCATTGATAATTACATCTAGTATCAAGCAACACAATTCTCAAGAGGATCCTTGTTTGGAATTGGCTATTATTCTTACTGTATTGGATATAGTCCCTCTTGCAAGTTTCCCACCTTCTCTAAATGATATAAATGAGATGGGGAGAGTAGGCAATGTGCCTGCTTGGCTTATCCTTCATGGTAGTCATTTTTGTGTTTACATGTTGTATTGTGCTTCTCCTATAATATGTTTGCTAAATGTTTGTTAGACTCTTTTATACGAACCTTGTTACTTTGTTGGTGCAAGGTGATAAAGGAATCAAACCTATTGTATAATTCCTCTATATGTATCTATATTCTTCTATATGTTTCTTTCATGTTATGTTGCACTTGTGCTATTGTTCATAAATTTTTTCCTTGTGTAGTCTTCTTGGATCTGTGACATGGTAGCACTGATTCTTTTTGGTCTCCATGTTGTGGTCCAAAAAGACTCTTCTTCGTAACTCTTGAGTTTTTTTTCCTCCATTGTGATTGTAGTTCTACTTTCTTTGGGGTATGATGTCAATTAATTTGCAATAATATCATATCTAAATGTACATGTTATCTTATGATCATACTGACCCCATAGTGGGTAGATCCCTTATGTGTTTTTTGTATGTTTATGTGATATTTCCCTTGATTTTTCTTTGTTTGGGGGCATCTCATAGTGGAAATGTAATCAGTAGAGTTGTTTTTGTTTTTATTAAAGCCATTACTCCTGTTAAAGTGTTAGCAATGAATTTAACTTGGGGGCATACGCTCTACTCACCTTTTATACACACACACACACACACATTCAAAATATTTTCAAAACTTGAAACTTTTTCCCTTTATAGATTAAAGACTCATCCTTAAAGCATGGACACTTTACTTTTTAGGATCACTTGATCCCTCCAATTTAAATTTACATGGATCTCTTGATCCCACCAGTTTCAATTTACCATATTTTGATCCCTTAAGGTTGGAAGGTGTCCTTAAGAATAGATCCCCTGATGGGTTGACTAGTGAGTAGCCACATTCACTAGGCGGTTCAACTCCATCTTTCCAGTTGCACTTTTTCCTTGTATGGTTCACAATTGGACATAAGGTTCTCATTGGCCGAGGTAACCATACCCTCTCTCTCTCTCTCTCTCTCTCTCTCTCTCTCTCTCTCCTTAACTAGTGATGTCTCTCTTATCATGATCTTAGGGTTAATAAAGACTTAAGTCCCTTGGTGGATTGAGGTTTTCTTTGTCCCTTTTTGATTCCAATAAGATTATCTATTCTTTATGATCTCCTTTACCAAGAATTTGTATCGAGTCTATACTCTTGCTAAAGTGGGGGCTACATGTATAGTCAGAAAATGGAAGAACTTCCATGGTAGACTAGTTTAGCCTTCCAAGTAAGTGGTCTGGGGTCATGTCAACCACCTTGAATGGGTTCCTAACTTTGATCTGGCTTTACCCCCCTGTTCTGCCCTATTTCCACTTTTTCCAACCTATTTTTGGCACCCCAGACTGAGAAACTAGAAATTTGACCTTAGGGTCAAGGTCAACCTTTCTAGTTCAAGGTCTACCTTGATCTTGACCTAGGTCACAATAGACCTTTTCCAGGCCTGAGCTTCAAATTTCAAAATCTCAAGGTTTTCAGATGTCGGTCTTTGGAAAAAGTTAATTCCCACTTTCGGGTCGGTTGTTTCAGACTTCGGGACAAAAAAACCTCAATTATATTTAACATGGGTCCTGTTCTAGAGGAATGAGTCCAAATTAGAATTTAATTCTCCTATGTCAGCCTCTCTAGAAGATTGTTCCCTAATTTCATATAAAAGGAAGATTTCTCCTCTCATTTTCTCTAACCATGAACTATGATCATCAAGCATAATTGCAAGAACTTTCAAAGACTTGAAGAGTGAATTCCAAAGGTGAAGAAGAAAGATTGGAAGAAATCCAAGTATCCATTGAAGAATTCATCCATTCTCAAGAAATTCTCAAGCACTCATTTTCATCAAGGAGATCCATTGGTCACCATTGAAGGATTCAAGCTCCATGGAGCCCTCTTATTGAAGATTTCTCCATCCGCATTCCTCCAAGCCTCTTCCAATTCAAGAACCCATTCAGGATTGGTGTTGAAGACCTACAAAAAATTGATTGAAGACATCCTACATTCTCCATTCTACATTCTACATCCATTTTATGCATTCATACTTGTGGATTCAAGGATTCGAATCCTCCATAAGGAATTTTACATGAGCAAGGTGAATTGTTTCATTTACTTTGTTTATTTCTACAATTTCAATTATATATTTGAGGTTAATTCCAAAACTGGGGTTTGACCATGCAAAACCCCTCCCCCCAACAAACAAAAAAATTTTCTTGCAGGTATGGGTTTGGAACAGCAAATCGGGACGGAGATTTGGATACCCTTTTCGGAAAACTTCCAGGATCCGAAAATAGAATTTTAGTCTAATACTTTTTGGGTTGATTGTGACCTAGGGTGAAATCAAAAATTTTGGAAAATGGTGACATTCACTTGAGGGTATGAATCAGAATAGTCTCAGAATAGAAAAAATATTTTTGGGTTTTGTTTGTCTCTGCATTTCTATTCCAAATCTGATCTCAGATTTTCCAGAAACTCAACACAGGCTTCAGAAAACAACATTCTTAAGATCTGCAATATTTCAAGGTTAGTACATTTATCCTATTCAATTAAATTAAGGTTATCAATCTATCTAAATCTAAAATACATTCAAATTAAAAAATTAAATCGAGGTACTTAAGATCTTAGTTCCTTATTCTTGTTTCCAAATGATTGATTCATTTATGCATTGATCCTTCCTTTTGGGTTAATCAACTTGGATCTTTCATTTACATATCTAAGGATAGAAGGAGAGCATCTTATTTATCCCCATAAACATATTTGAATGTAAGGTATTTTATATTAAATGAATCCACACAACAAAAACAACATTTTCTTACCTTACAGGGTCGAAAGAGACCATGGCATTATTTGGATCCATTGTTGGGTCGGGCAGACTAGCGGCAAGATTGGGGTACATATCCTTCCTCTTCTTAGAGAAATTTTCAGGTGGCATTAAATGTGTCCTAGGATGGATGATGCAAGATGATACTTACAGATAAAGACCTTCTAAAAGATAACATGTAAATTTTTGTAGGATGTGCTAAGGATTATGATGATGTACGACTCATGATTGGATGTGCATGATACTGTAAGACCAGAAAAAGGCATATTAGCATATCTAGGAGACCACAAACCCTAAATAATATGCTAACCTATCTAATCTATCATGAAAGCCATTCAAAACAAGAGTTCATAAAAATAAAGCATAAAAACTCTAAGAACTCCATTCAAATGATGTTCCCATGTCCTCCTTTCTTCTCCGTAATCAGATTTGATGTGGCTCTTTGACAATAACAAGATTGCACAAATAATTTTTAAAGCACAAGTTTGCAACAAGAATACTAGAAGATAGTGGTATGACCTTGAAAGAATGAAATGCATCCCATTTTATAGAAAATGAGAGTCATTTAGGTGAGATTGTACAAAATCAATGCATAAATGCAGATTTTGGTTGGTGAGATGTTAGGAAGCATGATATGGGGGAGATCAAATAAAGAGATATTGAGAATATTCATGAAGCACCTTAATCAGGATGTGAATCCTCAATTAAGGGATATGGAAATTAGGTAGGATTAGGAATCATTAAGCCATTTAATAATTCAACATTTTCAATATTCCTCACAAAATCCATAGTTAAATTTATGAAATTATGAAAATCTTATAAATTGAAATTAGCCAATTAATTAATAAAACTTAATTAATTGTTGAGACTTGGGGAAAAGGAAATAAATAAATTCTATTTATTTATTCAATTAGGACCTACGGATAAACTATGGGTTATTCATCCCAAGGGGAAATTAGTGGATTATTGATCAAATTGAAGGTGTTGATGTTGAATTGAAATGATTTTGATGATATTGATAAGGATTAGGATCAATTTTGAGGGTTCTGGAATAATTTAGGAAAATCATGAGGCATCGATGAGCTTTGACAATGCGCCTGGATAATGATGTTTGGAAATCATTGAAAATCACCAATGAACTTTGATGGCATCACAGGATTGAAATTGAAATGGGGAAACATCGATGATCTTGGACAATGTTCCCAAAATAATAATGATCAGAAATAGTATTGACAAGCATGGACAACACTATTGAATTGATATTGATAGATTGATAATGAAAACACCAATGAACTTTGACAATGTTATCAAATATCCTATTAAGGGGATACAAAGCATCAATGAACTTGGACAATGATCCTAAAATGATGACAAGATTGATCGAATTGAAATAGGGTTTTGATAGATTTGGAAATTGGGTTAATTAGGCATCGATGATCTTGGACAATGCCCTAGAATGGTTGGAATGAGTCCAAACAATTTTGAAAGTGATTAGGAATAGAATAGAATGGGTTTGAATTGATTTAGGAAGATGATAAATTTTCTCAAAGTGAGAGAAATGTTAGTAATTGATGACATGGAAGAATGACACAATATTAGTGAATAATAAAGATCAAACACACAATATAGAAGGCATGTTAAAAAGGGGGCATAGGCAATGAACCATTTTTAGGTGTCTACATTTTTCCCCTCTTTGATACAATGCGATTATGAGTGTTGTGTCAAAGAATGATAGAATATCATGCCCCAGTGGATTGACAGAATGGAGGTAGGATGCCCCCTCAAAAAAATTGGGCAGAAATTGAAATGACGACAATTTTCAAAAAGAAAGATGATTGCTTGGATTGACGGAAGAAACGTTAGCAGAAAGAAAAAATTAGACGAAGAAATATTAGTAAGATAGAAAGATTTTGGATTTCCATAAGTGCAATTATGTTATAAGAGCTTATTTTGATATTGCAAAAGTGGATGCGATACATCGTGGCACAAACTCCAGACCAAAAAAGTCATCATTTTTGCATAAACAAACATGATGAAGACTAAGGATGATCTTCTCCTTCCTGAAAGCATGTAGCAGACATGCCCCAAAATTTTATGAGATCATTGAATAGGTAGAAAAAGATAAAGCAAAAACAACTGGTCATGAACCATCCCGGCTACACTCATAAGTTCAGATAATATCATCGAGTAGCATAGGAACATGATCAAAAAAGAAAACAAAAAACACTCACTGAAACAATGTGAGGCAATAGCCATTCTGATCATTTTTTACTTGCATTAAATGTTCATTGATTGATAGATTAGACTGCAAATTGACTTATTTTATAATTGATTGATGGCTTGGACAAATTGATTGATAGCAAAGGTAGAAAGATTGAACAGTCCAACCAGATTGAATGTTGAGTCACAATGATCTAGATTGTGTCTGTGAGAACATTATTTCGTTAAGCACAGGATGATGAATCTGCCAATGATGTTTGCAAACATGATGATCATTTCGCAAAGGGAAAGACAAGCATGTACAAAGTTAATTGCAGATTTTTGAAGAGATTTTTGCAATTTTTAGGATTTTTGATATATTTGGATTTTTTTTGTGATGATCTTTTTTCAGGACTTTTTATGATTTTTATGATTTTTTTAGCATCATATTTGAATTTTTAGCAATTTTTTCAGGACATTATTTGATTTTTTTGGGGAATTTTGAGCTACTTATTTGGATTTTTAGGATTTTTTCAGGACATTAAGATATTTAGAAGTTGCAAGATTTGAATTGCCCCCAGTGTCTATCAAGGCAGGGACATTTTGAAAGGAGAAATGGATTGGTAGATGGACAAAGGCCAAGGGTCACTTGCATAGGATCTGTTTAGGTGCCAAGGACTATCCAAAAAATGGGATAACAATTTTGTGTGCCAAGCGAAGGGACTGGTTAAGAAAAGGATAGGGTAATCAAATGGTGCACTAGATAGAATGCGAGAAATGGACATGTCAAGAGGTTTTTCTTTGAAAGCATGTTTTGCATTGAATGTCCTTATTTTCATCAAGACCAAGATAGGGAGTTTGATAGGAAAATGTTAGGATATGGATAGGATAATGACAGGATATGAACAGGAAAATGATAGGATATGGATAGGATATGCAAGATAAATCAGGGATAAGGGATATGGAATATGGATGAAAGGTTGTGATGGGATAGACAATATAGACCAAAGGGATCAAGACAATATAAAGCAGATAGGACATGTGATACTTCAAGGAATATTTGTAACTGTGTCAAGATCAAACTTGAGGAAAAGGAGATAGGATAATAGATATGATAAGCATAGGATAATGGAGGACATGTTGGGGATAATGGAGGATAACACCAATAAAATGTACCCCCAAGTATAGACTAAATTTTTTTTATAGAATTACACATGACACCTGTTTGCCAGGTTTTCATCATGGTACTTGCCCAAAGCACCTATTTGTCAGGTTTTCACTATTGGATGAAATTATTTCTCTTCCTTTTTGACTCTTTTTTTGACATTTTGGGAAAAACTAGATGCATGAAGTGACATGGACAGAGGACTCAAGCGCCTTACTCTTTGAAATGTGCTTTTGAAAAATATTACGCAAAGATGTTGGTAGGGTAATAGCAAAGGGATATGAAGTGGGTGATTAGATAAGGATGGGACAAGCTTTATGCAAGGGATTGGACAGGTTGGATGAAAGGTTGGAAAATGGGTGTTGGATAATGAAGGGAATGTACACCAGCTTTCTTTGAAGTGTAAGGGGATGGATGCAAGAAAAAAATTGGCACACACCTTGAGGGGTGATGGAGTGATAGAGGAAAATGAGATTTTAGATTTTGAAGGATTAATGAAGGAATGGATATAGATTTTTGGACACAAGGACCCAAAATGGATTTGGGAGATGGAATATATTTAGATGGAGGGACAGCAATTTTGGATGCCAATTTGGAATTTTCTTTTAGACTCTGTGCTTCAAGGAGCTTCTTGGGAATCTACATGCTTTTTGATTTTTCATTATTTTAGGGTCATTTGAATGTATTGCTTGCACATTGGATTTTGGAACCCATATGGCTTTTGAATTTATTTTTTTTCTCAATGGGCCTTTGTAGCCTTTTTGATAATTCTTTTTTATTTTGGATCAAATTTTTCTTCTTTTGTACATTTCAATTATACTGGACATGTTGATCCTTGATAGCATGTGGATTGCTTGACTTGTAGACTTTATGTTTGGCATCCAAATTTATTTGCAAGGGAATGGAATTCATGGATGGATAGGGATTGTATGGAGGTATTTTGGATGGATGGAAGGTTCTCCAGGGTGTATTCCTTTGCTAACTTGCATGTGGGAAAGGGTAAAGAGATTGTGAGCTAGTGGAGGGAGGAATATATGGACCTAAGATGGATGTAAGGGTTGAAGGGGGAGGTATACATCTAGATTTGGATTTTGAAGGGATACCAACACCTTGAGATGTAGATTTTTTATTAAGACCATGGCCATTTGAATTTTATTGGACATTTAAGGGTTTCAATATACCTTTTTCATGGAGGCCTAACCCTTTGACTTGATAATGCTTTCTTTGACCAGTAGGATACTTGTGTTGGAGATTTGATTCTGAGAAGTTGATTGATTGTATGTTTGTCATTGAAGACAATATATAATACATAGTAGTAATTCTGTATGTACTTATCAGAATGATGATATGAAGACTTGCATGGTTAGATACATGTTGTTGACATTTTTATGATGTTATGTTCATACACGTAGATCTAGATATGATGTTTCAGTCAAGTTATGTAATTCTGTTATTGGCAGTTACAGTTTTGGAAGTGTAACTATTTAGGACCAACATTTATCACGTGTTTCTTGAGTTGCACCTATCTTCTATATATGAATGTGTATATTCATGATTAGTTATGAGTTGATGATATTAATCTAAAGGTGCCAAACATGTTTCAAGAAGATTGCAAAGTTAGAGTTAATTTGGTGAGGCTGACTTAGTGAAGCATCGCGTCTATTCAGTTTATACTTGCGCAATTGTAATTATGCTTGCGTGCTTAGTAGAGTCGACAAGGATGTTATGAAGAGTTGTCTTACAGGTCCCATGATCTCACACTTTGAGGAAGATACTTATATCAAGTCAAAGGTGACATGCTAAGTGTGAATGATATGAAAAGAGAAGAAAGATGTACAGAGCAGATTATTAGAGTTGGTTCATTCATCAAGAGTCTATGTGAAGAAGAAGTGAAAGATTGCAATATACTGGAACTGATCAAGACAGAAGGTCTACTCTATAGTTCATCATCAGATATAGTGCATATCTGTTATACAGAAGGTTGTAGCCTTCACCATTAAGTAGTGAGCTTTTGGATAGTGAGTCCATCACCCCTAACAGAGTTATTTGTAAAAGACTCCTAACAGGGTTTGACCCTTAACCAGGTCACTATACTTATTGCATTGTAAAGTACAACCCCTAACAGGGTTGAGATATCTTCTAACAGGGATTACTATAAACAAGTATAGTTCATTGTGGGTGCTAATTCCCATCAGGGTTTTTACCATTTGGTTTCTCCTTAATCAAATTGTGTGTTGTGTACTATGTTATCTGATTAAGCATTTACTTTATTGTATTCTGAAGTTAAAGAAGAAAAATAATTAAAGTTATTGATAACTGATTCACCCCCCCTCTCAGTTATCCTTTGGGACTATTCTAACAATTGGTATCAGAGCCAAGTGCCTTGGAGAAGAAGCCTAACAGCTTAAGGTAGATCAGATGCCTTACTTCAGAAAAGAAAGCCCTAAGTTTGATGGAGAAAATTATCTGGATTGGAAAAAAAAATGATAACACATCTATAGTGTGTTGGCTTTGAGATCTTTGAAATTGATACACAAGAGGTTGTAATTCCATCTCTGAAAGACCTTGCAAAGGATGATGCTACTAACAAACAAAAGGATATATTTACAAATAATGCAATTTCTAAAGAAGCCCTAATCAACGCCTTATTTGACAGTAAATTTTCTGAGATCAAGAAAATTGATAGAGCATATACCATATGGAAGTATTTAGAAGATATGTTTGAAGGAGATATTCAAGCAAAGAATGCATGCAGGAAGACATGGAAAAAGAAATACAATAGTCT